>CBVK0100097277.1:0-33397 GCA_900067695.1 Picea abies
AGATCGGTCTCGGCATTCCTGCTGAACCGCTCTTCCGATCTCACTTCCCTAGAGAGGTTGCTGGTTGTATGAAATTAGTGGTATGAGCTAGATCTATAGAAATACAACACTGATATGCTGGTATTATTCATTGGTACATCTTGTTGGTTGAAGTGTTGAGACATAGCTAGTATTTTTTGGTACATGGTTGAAGATTTTTGGTTGTGAAATGGTTCTATATTCATGCTCCCAGGTAACATCTTCAAGACCGTAGTAGGTCCACTGAACTTTTACCATCTCTATAGCTTGATTCCAGATCATTTTGACTTTTTTGTCCAATATTCGCATTGGCTAGACTTGAAATTCTCCCTTTGTCTCTACCTGAATCATATGCCAATCAACAACATGGTTAGGATCATGTACATATTTCTTTAGAAAAGAGACATGAAATACATTATACACATTCATGGAAGCAGGAAATGCAATCATGTATGCAATTGTCCCTATTTTTTCCAACATCTCAAATGGACCACATAATCTGGCTTCCAACTTGGTACAACTACCCAAATTCAAAGAGCTCTTCTTGGGATTTACTTTCAAAAGCACATGCTCCCTCACTTTAAATTCTCTTGCTGTCCTATTCTTATCTGCATAATCTTTCTTTCTATCATGAGCGACCTTTAAATTATGCTTAATCTTAACCATCTGATTTTCCATTTCCTTGAGCAACTCTAACCCAAATACCACTCTAACTGCTGGGTTGTCCCAACTCATTGGAGTATTGCATTTCCTACCATACAAAGCTTCAAATTGGCTCATTTTCAATGAAGTTTGATACCCATTATTATAGGAAAAATCAACCAAGTGTAAGTAATCTTACCACTTAGATGGCTTATCCATCACATATATTCTCAACATGTCTTCAATTACTCGGTTGACCCTCTTTGTCTTCCCATTTGATTGCAGATGGTATGTTGTGCTAAAATTCAGATATCTACCAAATCCTTTAAATAATCCCTTCCATAAATTTGAAGTAAAATTTGTGTCTCTGTCTGAGACAATTGTCCTAGGTATCCCATGCAACCTAACAATCCCCCTCATGTAAATTTCTGTAATATTAGCTGCTATATGAGTTTTTTTCACAGGAAAAAAATGAACAACCTTTGTCATGTTGTCTTGGGAAATTTAGTTATAAAATCAATGGTTATTACTTCCCATTTCTTATATGGAATTGGTAATGGTTGTAGCAAACCCGCTAGGTGCCTATGCTCAACCTTCACTTTCTGACATTCCATAGATCTGGCGATGTAATCATCAACATCCTTTTTCATTTCCGGCCAAAAGAATTGGATTCTTACTATTGTAATATTTTTCTGGTAACTGAGATGTCCAACATATGGAACATTATGCATTTATTTTAATACCATATTCCTGAGTTCTCAAGAACTAGGAACATTAACTCTATTTTTATGCATAAGTAATCTATCTTCCTTCATCTCATACTCTTTCATTTTCTTTTGTACATCTCCTTACTTTAATCTTTCCTTTACCTGTAGGTAATGTTGATTTGTAAAAATGACATCTAAAATTCTTCTCTTTAAGTCCGACTGATGCATACTGAAAGTTGTAGCATGCATGAAATGCACTCTTATATTAAGTGCATCAACAACTTTATTTTCTTTTCCTTTGATATTATTGATATCAAAGTCGTATTCACTTAAAAATTCCAGCCATCTTGTTTTCTTAGCATTCAAAGTTGGTTGTTCAAAAATATACTTCAAACCACCGTGGTCTGTTCTTAATTCAAATCTCTTTCCCATGAGATAATGCCTCCACATCTTCAATGCATGAACAATGACAACAAGGTCCAATTCATGTGTGACATATTTCCTCTCATGTTCCTTAAGATTTATGGAATCATAACTAATGACATTTCAATTTTGAGTGAGGACTCCACCAAGCCCTTCCTTACATGCATCTGTGCATATCACAAAAAATTCATTTGGGTCAACAATATTTAACACAGGTGCATTAGTAAGTAATTCCTTCAACATATTAAAATTATCTTCACATTCAGATGTCCATTCAATTTAATTCCCTTCTTTTGAAAATAAGTGATGGGATGAGTAATCTTAGAGAACCCTGCTATGAGCCTTCTATAGTAACCAACTAACCCCATAAAATATATGACTTCTGAAACATTCATGGGTGTTGGCCATCCTCTAATGGCTTCAATCTTCTCTGGATCCACTTCTATACCTTGTTCTGAAATAATGTGCCCCAAGTAATGGATATGCTCATGATAAAAATAACACTTACTCAACTTGGCATACAACTAATGTTCCCTCAACACTTGCAATACCAGTCTTAGGTGATTTTCATGCTCCTCTTCAGATTTAGAATAGACAAGTATGTCATTGAGGAACACTATGACAAAGTTATCCAAATAATCTCTAAATATGCCATTCATTAAGCACATAAAGACAAATGGTGCATTGGTCAATCCAAATGGCACCACTACAAATTCATAATTCCCATACCTGGTTCCAATGGCTGTCTTATGGATGTCTTCTTCCTTGATTCTTACCTGATGGTATCCTGAACTTAAGTCTATCTTTGAAAATATCCTTGCTTCTCTTAGATGATCAAAGAGGTCATCAATTCTGGGTAGAGGATACTTGTTCTTTATAGTAGACTTATTTAGTTGTCGAAAGTCAATAGACAACCTCAAGGTTCCATATTTCTTTTTGACCAAGAGTATTGGTGCTCCCCAAGGTGAAACACTTGGGCATATGTACCCTTTCTTCAACAATTCCTCCAACTGCATTTTTAATTCTTTTAACTCTGGCGTACTCATTTGGTAAGGTGTTTTTGACACCGGGGCATCTCCTGACACTAAATTAATGGAGAAATTTGTTTCCATTTTTGGAGGAAACCCTGGTATTGCTTGGAATACATCCTCGAATTCTTGTAGTACCGAGAAATCTTCAAGGCTTGGCCCCTTTGTATTTTTTGGCTCCTCCACATGGGTTGCATACAATTGACACCCTTTTATAAAACATCTCTTTAGATGTAAGACTGAAATATCCCTTATAGAGACGGGTCTTGATACACCTTTCACAGTGCTATGTTTTCCATCAAGACTTGCAAATGTCTTGCTATGAAAATCTAGGACAACATGATGCTTTCCCAACCAATCCATTCCAATTAGAATATCATAAGATCCCAATGGTATGATATTCAGATCAACACTGGTATTCACACCATTAAGACTTATGGAACAACCTTTAACCATATAATGGATTCTCCTTTTGGTTCTAGTGGCTAGTTGAACTAAACTTGATTTCCCCAACTTAATTTTCTCCAAAAGTAATCTATCTACTATTTTAACATCAATGTAACACTTTCTTTTTTGAGCCCCATATTAAATAATATATTTGTGAAGTGTTGATAGGCCATAGTGCCCAATAAATTAAAAGAGTCTAGTGTGCCTAAGA
This sequence comes from Picea abies, assembly GCA_900067695.1. Lineage (NCBI taxonomy): Eukaryota > Viridiplantae > Streptophyta > Pinopsida > Pinales > Pinaceae > Picea > Picea abies. The sequence continues at coordinate 3,477 of CBVK0100097277.1, forward strand.
AATGTAATGTTTTGACTATTATTAATAATAAGTACATCGTTGGCTGCTAGAAGGACAAGGACTAGAGTTATAGGGGGATATGATTCCATAAGAGAGGGGGCTTGAGGGGCTAAGTGTTTATTTCATTTTTTAATTACCCATTTTTTTTAATGGGGGAATCAGTTACGTGAACTTCTTGGGGGAAGGACATGAGGTTCTTGATTCCCAAGAGTTACATAAATCCATCCCTGGTCTGTTGGAGGGGTTTGTCCTCTCTCCCACTCCCGTTCTTGTTCTGGTTCTGTCGCTGGTCACCTCACTCATTCATTTGTTCACACATGCAATCCATTTCTCTATGTTCACACCTTTTGTGGAGATTTCACTCCTTTCATTTATGTCACTCACTCATATTTCCTCATCCGTGTCTTATCTTGGGAAATAAAAATGAATTGCTGAAGAGAAGCCATGGTATTGTTGGATGTAGAGATTGTTGGTGTAATCAAGCCATGATTTGAGACATGCATGTCTGACATGCTTTGGCCTATGTCCATATTTTGTCACAATTGCAAGTCCTGAGATTCCCAACATGAATATTCTGGATCAGCTGCACTGGAGCTCTGGAAGGAGAAGGACTTCCTGAGGGACTGTGTGGCAGAGAAGGGTGGGGGTCCATTCTCTTGGGTTGTGCAAGCTGAGTAGAATAGAGCTAGGTACTTGGATTGCTATGGGTGCTGGGAAACTGTGAGAGCTTGAGTGATGACTAGTTTGGGAAGCCAAGTAACACTCTGGAACCGTCCTTGTGGACTCATAGCCTTGGCTCAGGGGTGTGATTGATGTTGAGACTTGGAACAACAATGTCTATGATTAGGTGGAATGCCCTTGGTCTACATCAAGTTGCAGTCTTCTTTTATAAAAGATAAGTACTCTATGCTATGGTATTACTTACCCGTGCATGATTTATTCCACTGGGTATTATTTATTGTTGAATTCAATCTTTAGAATATGCATGCTTGCTGGTTATTGTTGTGCATGTCATTTAGTTCCTTTCTTTTATGCATCTTTATTAATTTGAAAGGTATTTGTAAGAGAAAGAAGTCTGAGAGCGGGCTTGAAGTAGCGTAGCCTGACCTATGGATGGATGGGTATGTTACACCTTTTGAATTTGGATAACCCTTATGCATTATATAGAAGCCCCTAGAAGGTCAAAGAAGTCAAATTATTCTAGAAACTCCTAGAAGAAGTTGACTAGTCAAAGTGGGTGAAACTAGGAGTTAATCATGGGTCAAGTTGTTGCAATAAGAAAATAATTAAACAAAAATTAGTTGAAACTATAAGTAGAGAGTTTAAGATTTGTATATAAAGTGGTTGTCAATGGACAAAGTGGTTAGAAGTTGGTTAGCCATAAAAAAAGGAAGTTGGGTAAAATAGTTAGAAGATAACCCCTAGAGGAAGTTACTTGGAGAGTATAAATAAGAGAGCAAGGGTCTCCTATTAACACCAATTGAGGACATTGAATATCTATTATTGTGTAAGGTTCATTGTAAGTACTCATTGATACATCTGAAGTTACGCAAGTCTGAGGTAGCAAGAAGGGTTGACAACGAAAGTTTCAGAATTGCAGAAATACTGAAAAAAAACCCTAGTTTTTGAGGTGTACGCAGGATGCAATGGAGAAGGGCACATACGTACGCAGGATGACAGTATAATAGGGCATGCATAGTTGGACAATCCAAGAAATATTCAGTTGCTGAGGGTTTTAGGTTCTCGGAGTCTAAAAGAAAGCTCCCAGGAAGGTCTATAATGATCAGGTACAACAAATCTATCTATAGGTTCAAAAGGTATGTCTTATTTCTATGTGTAGTTGGATATTGTTGTCTACATGAGATATAATTATGGGGATTTGAATATTTTCCCTAGAGAGGCTGTTGGTTGTATGGAATTAGTGGTATGAACAATATCTATAGAAATACAACATTGGTTTATTGGTATTATTCATTGGTACATCTTATTGGTTCAAGTGTTGAGACATAGCTAGTATTTTTGTGGTACATGGTTGAGGTTTTTTGGTTGTGAAATGGTTCTAAAGTTTGAAGCTACATATCAGTGAGCGCTTGATGTCTAGTCCATGTGAGGGTCATTACACTTGTTCATGATTGTATACATATGTATGGCACATGACTAGGTATACATAGATGCACTTGGATAAAGGATATATAATATGATGCATGCATAGGACACAACTACAGATAAGACATAGTGACAGTTTGTAGGTTGATGTTTTAGAAAAGGTGAAAAACCTAACTTTCTGAAGCTGTACCTAGGCTGTAGTATAGACAAACCACATATATATGTAGGTTACAGTATAGACATGACACATACATACATGAGTTGCAATATATACAGGTCGTGTACATGTTGGGTTTTTTGTGGTACATGCTGAGTACATGTACAAGTTGGTTACAGGTCAGTCGAATAGGTTGGTTATAGGTTGTTGGCATAGGTTGGTACAGGTTAACAATGGTATATCTCACAATGACAGTGTGGCAATGGTTTCATCATCTATTTGAAACTTATATTTCAGGGCAGAAGGATGGGGCAAGGATAGGTGGTTGTAGCCACCTTCCGGTTGTAGCTAGAGAACATAGGGGGTTTTAGCCTCCTTCCGGTTGTAGCCGGAGAACATAGGGGGTTGTAGCCTCCTTCTGGTTTTAGCCAGAGAATTAGAGATTTGGATCTTCCATGAGGTTGTAGCCTAAAAATATAGGGGGTTAGAGGCTCCTTCCAATTGCAGCTGGAGAACAAAGGAAGTTCGTTCTTCCAATGAATGCAATTCTTAAAGACATATAAGAAAAACTATTTCATGGTTTTCTCCCGCATTGGGTTTCCACGTAAAAATACTAGTGTACTATGTATGTGTATGATTGTTCATTGTTCATGGTTTATTTACTCTGTATTTTTTGAATGAGAATGGTATATTGATCATAGAGGTAAATAACAATTACATACTTTGGTTAAAAGGATTAAAAATCTCTATTACTGATTCACCCCCCCTCTCAATAATCCAACAATTGGTATCATAGTAGGTTCCTAAAGGAATCAATTTAACCACTGGAAGGTATTTCATGGAAAGAAACAATATGTATAAAAATGAAATACCATAGATTGATGGACAAAACTATGCATTCTAGCGTAGAAGGATGAAAACATATGTACAAGCACAAGGATTTGAGGTTTGGAAATCAGTTGTAGATGATATAAAGAACCTGTCATTCCTCCAACAAATGAAAATGGAAGGAAACTTAGTCTAAATAATTCAAAATCCAAAAATTCTCTTCTGAATGGTCTTAGTAATTCAGTATATGTCAAAGTTATGCATTGCGGATCCACAAAGGAGATTTGGGACAAACTTTAGAATATTTATGAAGGAGACACAAAAGTCAAGGTAGCAACGATTCAAACTTACAGAGATCAATTTGAATAGCTCAAGATGAAGGAAGATGAGAATATTGCAGCTTACTTTTTGTGAGTTGATAAAACAATGAATGCAATTAGAGGACTGGGAGAAGAAGTTGATGAATCTATAATTGTTCAAAAATTACTAAGATCTCTTCCAACGATATTTGATCCGAAGATCTCAACACTAGAAGAAAGAACAAATATGGATTCAATAAGCATGGATGAGATACATGGAATATTCACAACATTTGAAATGAGAACTGAACATGAGAATCTAGTTACAAAAGAAGCATGACTCAAAGCACCCAAGAAGTCAAAGAAAAAGGGAAAGCAACAAGCAAATTTAGGCAATAGCAACAGTGACATCTCAAAATATGATGAAGAAGTAGACAACTTCGTTAGAATATTGAAAAAGGGAATCGGTGGAAAATATAAAGGTAAGCTTTCATTGATTTGTTTTAATTGTGATGGTATTAGTCATTTTGCTAACAAATTTCACCATAAGAAAAAGAAATGAAATGAAAAAGATGATTCAAACAACAAACATATGTACAAAGGCAAGAAAACCAAAAAGACATTCTTCAAGAAAAGATTTTGCACAAAAGAAGATAACACATCATCAGACGAAGACAAAGATAGTGGAAGTGAGACAGAAAGGGTTCTATTCATGGCAGTAGAAGAATTCGATGAAGAAGACATCGAAGAAGAATATGGAGAGACAACTACAAATAATAATTGATGAGTGCCATAGAAGTTATAAAAAGAGAAAATAATAAAAACAAGTCACTACAGAAAAAACTAAAAAGAAAAGAGGAATCTCAAAGTTCCAACTCTGAAGAACTAAAACATATGATCACTAAGTCGAAAATTCAAGTTGAAGAAGACAAAATAATTGAAGAAGCACTCATGGAGCAGTTAGAAGAAAGATACAAGATCATTGGAAATTTGGAAGCAAATATTGTCACATTGAGAAAAGATCTTCAAAATAAAAACATGCAGAATAGCTCTAAAGTTTTGGATAACATTATTAACAGTCAGAGACCAAATCATGACAAGTACAGTTTTGGATACAATCAGACAGTAAAGGGATGAATCTCCAAAACAATAGATCAATAAACATATCCAAGAAGCTATGCAAAGAGTGTTAGAGGAGACAATAAGTTTTACAAGGAAGTCACATGGACACTCCTCCACCTAGAAGATTCAAATTTCCAAATCAACGATAGTTAGAAAAAAAAATGCCTCAAGAAGAAGAAGGATTCAGAAGAGTAACTCCTTTCATAAGGTCTTCAACTCTCAGTAATCAAACTATCTTCTTTGGTTTATTTTATGCATGTAATAATTTTGGACATAAAGCTATAAATTGCAAAGAAAATAGTAGAAACATAAAACACTATGAAAGTCATGCACAAAATGGTTATACAAGAAGCCTAGTGAAACAAAGAGAAGAAGACACAACATACTTGATTCCTTGAGAATTGAAGTGGAATTATACAAGTGAAACAACTTTGGACACATAGCCAAATATTGTATAATGATAGTCCCTCCGAGAGAATCACAATATAATAAAAATAGTCATAGACATGAACCTCAACAAAGAATATGGATAAGAAAGTAGAATCAATATAACAATGGAGAATGCACACTCTCTCTACAAGATAAACACAAGAAACTTGGTTGGAGTGTTGACAATGGCTACTCAAATCACATGATAGGTTATGAGGACAAGTTTCTAACCTTGAGAAATGAAATACATGGATCGATCTCCTTTGGAAACGATGACTCAACTAGAATCATTGGAAGAGGCACAGTCAGGATTGGAAACAAGGATACCAAGGCAAAAAATACTATGCTAGTGGAATATATGAAACATAATATTCTAAGTGTAAGTCAAATGTGTGACCAATATCACAAACTCGTTTTTGATTCACAAAAGTGAGAGAAAAGAAAAGCAGGTTCAATAAAATTGGTTGTAACAACTATAAGAACTTGAAGCAACACATATGTATTAAGTGAAATTGGAAATGAAAAGTGTTGTCTAGGAAAGAAAGATAAAGTTTGATTATGGCATAGAAGGAAGGGTCACATAAACTTTGACAACCCAGTCAAATTCAACAAAAAGGAAGCAGTCAGAGAAATGCTTCAGATCTCAAAGCCAACCAACACCTTATGCAAGCATTGTTAACAAGGAAAACAAAGAAAGACCAAATTCAAATCAAAATAATACTCCACAACAAGACCATTGGAAATTATACATACCGATCTAGTTGGAATAACTAGAACAAAGGGTTTAAAAGGTGAGAAATATTTTATGTTATTGGTTGATGATTATACAAGGATGATCGTAGTTTGTTTTCTTAGGAAAAAGTCGGAAGATTTCGAGAACTTCGAAGTATACGAGGAAATGGTTGAAAATGAAATGGATTCAAAAATCAAATGTTTGAAATCTAATAATGGAGGATAGTTTAATTGAAAGGAATTTATGGATTTCTGTAACAAGCATGGAATAAAAAGACAATTATCCATTTCTAGGACACCTCAACAAAATGGAGTTGTCGAAAGGAAAAACAAGAAAGTACAGGAAATGAATCGAACCATGTTAATGGATTCAAAGTTGACATATGTCTTTTAGGCACATGCAAGCATACGATAGTTCACATTCAAAACAGAGTAATGCTCAGAAACAACAATGATAAAACTCCCTACGAGCTATGGAAAGGAAGACCAACGAATGTGAAACACTTCAGAGTTTTTGGAAGAAAATGTTACATCAAAAGAGAGGATGGTAGAATGGGAAAGTTCAACTCTTGTGTGGACAAAGACATACTTGTTGGGTATTAGAGAAAAAGGAAAGCATACAAATGTTTCAACCTAAGTCCCAACAAATTTTTGGAAAACATTAATGTGACGGTTGATGAGACAGGTGGATGAAAAATAAAGGAAGAAGAAAAGGAGTCAATGGAACAAGTTCATGAAGAAGAATAAATGGAAGAAGAAGTAGCAGAAGGGGAAGATGAAGAAGAGAAATTAGAAGAAAAAGAGAAAGAACAATAAGATCTTCAAGTACCTCCAAAGACATTGAGAAAAAGAATACAGAAGAATCATCCATCATAACAGATTATTAGGAACAAAGATGCAGGAGTTGAGACTAGAAGAAGAATTTGTTCATCATAACAACTGCACCTAGCACTTTTATCTTCGATTGAACCAAACATTTTTGAAGAAGCCAATAAGGATGAATTATATATATAGGCCATGGATGAAGAGTTGGATCATATAGAGAAGAATGGCACTTGGGAATTGGTTCCAAGATCAAGGTACAATAATTTAATCAACACAAAGTGGGTCTTCAGAAATAAATTGAAAGAATATGGGTAGGTTACCAGGAACAAAGTTAGATTGGTATGTAAAGTATGCGCATAGGTTGAAGGTATCTGATTTGAAGAGACGTTTTCCTCAGTTTCCAGAATGGAAGCAATCGGATTGATTCTAGCTTATGCATGTTCAAATAATATTAAAGTGTATCAGATGGATGTGAAATCAACCTTTCTGAATGTGGATCTAGAATAAAAAGTCTATATTGAGCAATAAAAAGGATTTCAGTTGTCAAAGAATGAAGATTATGTTTGTAGGTTGAAGAAGTCCTTGTATGGTCTCAAACATGCCCCTAGAGCATGGTATTCTAGACTGGACATATATCTACAACAACAAGGGTTCAAGAAAGGAAACACATACAACAACCTCTACATTAAGGTAACTCAAGATAATATTTTGTTAATTGAAGTTTATATTGAAGATATTATTTTTGGAAGTTATGATGACAGGATGAGCTAGAAATTTTCAAAGGATATGTAGAATGAATTTGAAATGTCATTACTTGGATAATTATCCTTACTTTTGGGTCTTTAGATATGTCAAAGAAACCATGATAATTTTATTTCTCAAACCAAGTATATCAGAGAAATGCTAAAGAGGTTTGGAATGGAAGATTGCAAACCAATAAATACTCCTATGCAGACCAGTTGTAAGGTAAGAAAAGATGATGATTCAAAGGCTATAGATAAGAGGAAGTACAAGTCAATGATAGGCAACTTACTTTATGTGACAACATCTAGACCATATGTAATTCATATAGTTGGACATGTGGCATGATTTCAAGTAGCACCAAAGGAATCACATGTTCTAGTAGTAAAAAGGATAATCATATATCTCAAGGGTACAAAAGAGTTTGGATTATGGTATCCAAAAAGAAATAATCTATCACTTATTACTTACATAGATGCATATTGGGTAGGTTTCATTTATGACCGAAGAAGTACAAGTGGAGCAATTTTCTACTTGGGTGAGTGTTTGGTATCTTGGCTAAGAAAGAAACAATCAAGAGTATCATTGTCTACGAACAAAGAATAATATATTATAGTAAAAACATGTTGTACGTAGGTTCTATGGATGACACAAACTTTGAAAGATATATAGGTCGAGTATGATGAGCCCATTTCGATATATTGTGATAGCACAAGAGCCATCAATATCTCAAAGAATCCAGTGATGCACTCCAAGACGAAGCACATTCTAATCAAGTATCATTTTCTACGAGAATAGGTTGCAGAGAATAACATTCGAGTTGAGTATGTTGGCACCAAAGAACAAATTACAAACATCTCTACAAAACTGCTTCCAAGGGAAGCCTTTGCGTATCTTCGTTAGAAACTTGGCATAGTTTCTACCCCACAATGAATTTTGAATGCTATTCTTATATGTATTAGATTTACAGGAGGAAGCACCATTACGAGGACAATTCAGTTTGGGGAAGTAGGTTTAGGAAGAGTTTAGTCAGGGGGAGCATCCCCAAGGACAGTTCAGTTAGGGGGAGTAGACCTGATAGGAAGTTACCTTTGACATTGATGTCAAAGGGGGAGAGTTTTCTTAGATGCATGGATAGAGAGTTGGATGTTTGGAGAGAGTGTACAGAGACATGTTTCCAGGGGGAGCATGCATGATATGAATTTAGTATTGCATCAGAGTTTTTCCATTAATGCCAAAGGGGGAGATTTTTTATTAATTGGGTTGGTTTTCATTGATGTCAACCATTGAACAAAGTCCTGTAGAAAAGTCCGATAGCCCCAATAGTATGGTTAAGGGACTTAAGTTTGTTTGATGTATAATGGTATGAATATTAGTATATTTTTAGGTAAGACTATTCCAGATGGATATTACATGTCATTCCATTTCTGGTGATATGTGGAAAGTCACATAACTCCTCATGACTATAGATTTATGGCCTTGTGAAGTTGGAGAACCCTAATGAGTTCTATGCCATGTCGACATGGCATAGAAGGAAGACATGGTCGTGGTAAAAAATAGAAAGTTTTTATTAGGAAATTTCCACCACATATGTGTCCTTAGCTAGTGGATTGACTTGCAACCAAGTAGGTGGGTGATTCATCCCAACTTATGCTCTGATATCCTCCTTGAGACCACTAATAAAACAATCAAAAAATCAATCACTCATACATTTTTTTTTTATCGCCAACCACTCCAAATAGTCAATAAAGTCTTCCACAGTGCTAGTTTGGTGCAACTTGGAGAGTACTCCCAAAGTTAGTATTAGTCTCAAATCAATAATAGATGGTATTCACAAAATGGTTCCAAGAAAGGGTATCCATATATAACACTCCCACTTGGAGTTTCAATTGTTCATCTTCAATACCTTGGAGGAAAAAGTAGTGTTCCATATAACCAACCTATTGGAACAAAGTGTTCAGACCAGGGTCCTTCTTAGGTTACCAAAAAAAGGTACTGAAGTAGTCTAGAGTGTTGACATTTTCATCTTCCTGGGGGGGAAGAAGTATCACCTGAAGCACAATCGAGACATGAAAGAGAGGGAAGGTTAAGGAGAATACTTGTACAAACCTCTAAGGTATCAAGACTCATTGTAATCTTGCACATAATAGACTAAACCTATAACAGCCCCGAGGAATTCCTAACTGGGAAATAAAGAAACAGAGTTGTGTTGCCATTCATAAAGAAGAACTTAAGTACATCAGACATAAAGATAATTAAGAACACCATACCATTCATGCATTAGGACTAAATACACAAGATGTAGATTCAAAATTTAGGCCTTTAATTATATTGATAATACCAAAATTTGATACATTGTCTGTTTGGTTATCACCCAGAACTTCATATTTAGATATGCTATAGTATTGACCCATTACATCCATGATTATTGTTACAACATCAATATTGACAACAATAATCGTAATAGCTCTGGACTAACATGCTAGAAAACAATGACATTATAGGCCTTTCATTAACCTTTCACTATTAGCCTATCATTATTCATTAGCCTATTACAATCACATTGGTATCCTTTATACAATCCGATTTTGCTGGTTAAGAATTCGAGAGTTCTATCTTTTCTTTATTTTGTTGCGACTTATTTCCTCAAAGACGATGTTGAGCTGTTCCTTTAACCACTTTCTATTTTTTTCTTTTGTCAACTTGCGCAACTTGCGTTCTCCAAAATGAAGCTGCAATGTGTTGTGTGCAACTTCTATTAAAAAACATTAAGGGCCCAACAGGCTCCAACGAAAATCCTTGACTCGCCCCGAGTCAAGTCTTCAACTTTTCTGTGGTCTCTAGGTTGGCTTGTTGTTCTTTCTTTCCATCTGGTTCTGAGTTTCTTTCACTTATGACTTCAGTTGTTTCTGGTTTCTCTTCTTCAAATGAAGGGCCCAACTTAGGTATGAGTTTGAGGGCTCTCTTCCTGACCTCTTGGAAGCTATCCACTTTATCCTGTCACTTCCTGGCAAGCAGTGAAGATTCAACAAAAAATTGTTGAGTGGCGTCCATCATGCATTCGTTTGTCTTTGACAGAACTAAGGAGTTCCATTCTGAGTCAACAATAGAATCGAATTGATGCATATGTAAGTATGTTGTATGAACTATAGGTCGAAAGTCTCGTAGATTTTTCTTGGCAACGGTTTGGGCTTCATATAATGAATTCAGCTCATTGTTCTCTTGATGGATTTTGTTGAATTTCGCCTATTGTTCCAGCAGATCCAAGGTGTTGGATGCTTCTGCATTGAGTTATTGGATCTTCACACACAATTCCTCCAATGTGTGCTTGCACCTTGAAATTATTCCCATCTAATCACTTACCTCTCTGAAGATCTTGGTGCATTCGATAGTACGTTTGTGTAAGGTTTCTCTTGCATTGTTCCCTTCCAAGAAAATTTTCTCCATTTTCTCTCGAAGCTTTTTGGGTTGTAGTTGAACTTCTTTCTTGCTGTCTCGTAGTTGTGCCTCGAGGATTTCTACTCTTTCTACCAGTTCTGACCAAGATACATGAATTAACTCGATATGCTCCCTAGGCTCACTTGTTGTGCTAGACTTTGGCAGCTGAGGCATTGTCTTCTTGACCATCGTCTAGGCCTCAAAGAGTTTTTCTCTGACTTTCTCCACCTTCAGTTCTACCTGAATCTTGGATTTTTCCTATTGCGTTCATTGTGCTTTCACAACGAGTCCTTCATGTTTCTAGAATTCTGCTTCTCTTTAAGCCTGCTAGACACTCTGCTCCAATTGTTCAGTTGAGGCTCTAATTATGCCTACCAGCTATATTGTTGGTAATTGTGTGAGCTCGCCTGATGAAGGAGAGACATCCATGGGTACTCAAACTTTCAGTGGAATTCCACTGGCCATTGATTGTGTGGAGGGTGTCTCCACCTCTTCTTCTCTTGGGGATGGCCCTTGCATTTGATGTGCAAGTCAAGCCTTCAAATCTTTTGAGAATTGGGGAAAATATTTTGTCTTGGCCAGGCAAAGATGCAACAGTTCCACGCATAGCGGTGGGTTCTGGAAATATGGTTCCATTTTCTCTTGCAAAGATGCTGTGCTATGCCCTGATGTATTTTTTGGTTCCTTCTGAACCTTCTGGGCGTCTGCCTTTTTCTGTAACACATTTTCTAGGGTTTTGCTTCTTTGGATGGAAATCTCAACATTGACTATTGAGAGAGAATGCCGAGTGCTTGGAACTTGCGGTAGTTGAACAATTTGAATCTTCGTTGAAGGCGGAGTGTCCTAAATGGGTACGAATGGAACGCATGAATGGATCGAGACCTTAGGGGTCAGATTAATGTGTTCTTGTACATGATCAGGTAGGTCGGGGGGATCCAGCTGCATGGGCTCAAGTGAAGTGGTTTGGGTTTGAATGGTAGTGTCTTGTGGTGGCAAGGGGGGTTGTGGGGGCGATGGGGGTTTCTTGATGATTATGGTTGTGGATGTAGTGGTATCTAGTTTGGGATTGTATTGGATGTCGATCACTAATTGATAAGCTCGAGCGACTCTTCGAGTAGGCGATATGGTCGAGGAAATTAGTTGGGGGTTCAAAATATTCATAGGGGAGAGCCATGTCCTGGGTTTCTTAAATACTGGATCTCCTATGAAAGCATCATCGAGGATGTCATTGATACATTTACCTGATAGCACGACTTGGTCAAGAAGCTACAGAAACATAGACAACATCCTTTTCTTGCATTCCATAGGTTGTGCATCCTCTTCATCTTCTGAATCCGTCAGAATCTAGACCTTTTGTGTCTTCTCTGCTTGGCTAGAACTCGACCCTATGCCTTCTTCCCACCCCTTTTTCTTTAGGACCTCTGCAGGAAAGAGGTAGTGCATGCTAGATTTGCATGGATTGCACTTGAAACCAGTCCATGACATGAATTATTTGTCAAATGTTTCATCATCCAGGTAGAAGGGGAGCAACCTTGAGTGGAAGTATTCTAGCTTCTTATGCCTCAGCCAAACAAGAGTTTTGTAGCAGTTCAAGCGAAAGGCCGTATTATAGGTGTTTAGGTTCAACAACTCTTGTGATATGTGCAATTTCTGACTTGCGTCAATCAATAGATTGTACCACTTTGAGAAAGTGACATTGTTGAATTCCTGGTTCTCCTGATTCGACCTTGAGTGCCAAGGTTCAAACATTTTGGCAAGGTGACCTTTTTCCACTAATGCCAACTATATCCCCATGGGTGGATTCTATTTCCACATGAAAAAGGCTATTAGTAGGTATCCATATGTAAAGGTGTTGCCTTTCTTCTGAGCTTCCTCACAAGCTACAAAGAGTTCCTCTAGTAGGTAGCTGCACCAGTTGAATACAACTCTGTTTTTGTAGAAATCAACTAGAGAAAGTGCATCTAGGGTGCATTCACCTTTGTAATAAGATCACATGACCTTGTTTTCAATTATATAGCAGGCCATCTGAACTATTTCTGGAATAGTTGGGTCAATCCTTCCTGTTCATCCACCTCTTTGTGTGTGGAACTTTTCATACAGGCTAACCTCACCTTTCTTTCTTCCGTTCTTGCTTAGGCCTTGGAATCCTTTGGCGAAATACTCACCCTCAAGAGATAAGATGATGATATGGTTGATATCATTTGCATGAATCATATACCTATGTGCACCAGTTGAATAGTAGGTAGCTACACCAGTTGAATACAACTCTGTTTGTGTAGAAATCAGCTAGAGAAAGTGCATCTAGGGTGAATTCACCTTTGTAATAAGACCACATGACCTTGCTTGAAATTATATAGCAGGCTGTCTAAACTATTTCTAGAATAATTGGGTCAATCCTTCCTGTTTTTCCACCTCTTTTTGTGTGGAACTTTTCATACAGGCTAACCTCACCTTTCTTTCTTTCGTCCTTGCTCAGGCCTTGGAATCCTTTAGCGACATCCTCACCCTCAAGATATAAGACGATGAGCTGGTTGATGTCATATGCATGAATCATATACCTATGGTCGAGCCATATACTTCTATCATGTACTCGACTTATCAGGAATTTTGTGCAACGCACAATTTCATCAGTGGTCCCAAAGACTGGTAAATCTCTGAGGTTCATGATCATGGAGTTGAACATATTGATAAATTCAGGCTTGGGGTTAAATTGCATGCCTCTGATGTCATCCATAACCAGGTCCTAGAACACGTCAATGTTCATATGTGGGAACAACACTTGGTCTACCAAATCAAGGTCCAAGAGCTTTACTTGCTCTGTCCTTCCTTTGACATGATCGAATATCTCGATTTAAGGATCATACGGTTCATCTGGGATTGATTCTTTGGGAGATGAAATCCAACATCCTATTGATATTGGCATGGTATCTCTGAAGTGTTGATATGTTGGGTAAATCGAGGTCGGATTTGTAAGAGGATAACACAAAACTCTCAAGGTATGCACAATTGCAGGAAATTCAAAATATGGCTAACAACAAACAATGATACTTACTCGTGCATTGACGGGGTATTATAATTGGATAATTGGAAAGCTTCTGTAAGAACATATAAAGATACTCATGATTAGGACATAAACATTCTTTTAGGCTTAGGTGTCCGATGAGACGACTAATAGGGTAGGATCTATCAACTGATCTTGGATTTTAATGAACGAACTAACAGGGATGTGGTCGAGATGAGGTGATTATCCTTTTAATGATTGAGAAGCATGACAGGGTTATCAATTCCATATGTGCATATCACGCCTTTATGGCTTAACAAAAAGTTCTAATGGGTTTCATTGGCTATCATAAAGTGTATGATTGGACTGGGTACATGTGGCACATGGACTATGATCAAGCTCAGATTCTCCCTCCCTCCGAACACAATGGGGGTTCCTTTCATATTAAATGAATTCATTCAATGTAATGCGGTCTCTTCCGATCCTGTGTGGATGAGTAAGCAGTTCTGTGCAAAAAAAATGCTTAGAATGAAAAACAATATATGTCATAGCACATTAAATGCACACTCCAACTTTTATTATCTGAATTAAAGAAATTGCAGGAAATCAAAATCTAACTACTGTACATGCTCCTTTGGACTGGAGCAACCTTAATTTGGCTCAAGAATTATAAATGTAGGGTTTGAGTCAGACACCATTCACCCATCCTGGCCGAAGGATACCATCTAGTTGCGCGAGCCTGACTGCACCAGAGTGTCGGATTTCCACAACTATGAATGGACCCAACCAATGCATGCACAACTTGCCTGGATGTTTTTGATATCGACTATCATATAGGATTACTTTATCACCTTGCGCAAATATTTTGGACTTAATATGCCTATCATGCCAAGATTTCTGTCTGGCCTTCTCAATTGTCTGATGAAAATCTGCTAAAAATCTTGCTTCCTCAAGTTCTTGCAAGATGCAATCCTCTGCGCAAGTGATTCATCATCTATCATGTGTGTATCCTATGCTATATACATATTAGGGGTGATAAATTCTGTGGGTACAACAACTTTTTTCCCATAGACCAACTGAAATGGGGTATATCTGTGTAACTTCTTCGTGGTAGTTCTGTAATCCCACAAGACTTCTGGAACTCTATCATCCCATTCTTCCTGGTTTTCACAACATACTTTTGTTAGTCCTCTTTCCATAATTTTATTAAATTCTTCTACTATACCATTAGCTTGTGGATGGTAGGGACTACTCTTAAGGTGTTGTATAAGAAATTCAGTTGTCAACGTTGCGATTGTGCTGCTAATAAAGTGACCACCTTGATCAATGGTTAGAATTCTAGGACATCGAAACTGAGTGATAACGTTCTCGAAGATAAATCTAGTTGCTGTATCTATAGAACATTATTGAAATACCTCTTCTTTAGCCCATCTTGTAAGGTAATCAATTGTGGTAATGATGTATTTGGTCTTTGAGTGCTTAGTTGGGGGGTTGATAGGTCCAATAAAATCAACAACCCACTTCTCAAATTCTTGAAGTGATTTGATTGGCTGAAGGGGTAATTCATCTTTGCGTGATGACTTTCCTACTCTTTGGAAAGTGTAAGAAGATCTATCATATGCCTTATCATATTTAAATAAGGTGGCCCACCATAATCCATCTTGAAGTACCTTTTGTGTAGTGTCCTTACCTCCAACATGTCCTCCGACAACTCCACTATGGAATTCCCACAGGATATCCTGTCTTTCATGGTCTAAGACACATCTTCTCAGAATGATGTCGAGTCCCAATTTGTAAAGTTGGCTGAAAATTAATTGATAGTCTGCTGCACGAACCACCATATGTCGCTTCTGGGTTGTCGAGTACATTTCTGGGCAGGTCCCTGTACTGATGAAGACAACAATGCCTTCAAGATATTCTAGAATGGCATCAATTTGGAACATGTCTGCATCCAAGAGTTGATCATCCACTGCTCCACCACTTTCCCATGAATCTAACTTGGAAAGGTGATTTGAACCTACATTGCCTCTTCCTGCTTTAATAATTAATTCAAATCAAAATTATTGAAACAACAATGGCCACCTGCAAATTATTCCTTCCAGTACTGGTTTATTGACTAGGTACTTCAATGCAGAATGGTCAGTGAAAAAATTGAAATGAGAGCCTAACAAGTAGTGCATAAAATTTTGTAATACATAAATCATAGTTAAACCTTCCCTTTCAGTGGTTGTGTAGTTGCACTCAACTTGAGATAATTTTCTATTGGAAAAGTAGATAGGGTGGCTCATATTACCTTCCCCTGGTTACGCTAAAATGGCTCACATGGAAATGCCTGATGCATACACATGTACATGGAATTCAATTTCCAAATTGAGAAATATCAAGATCGATGCAGTGCTAAGTTTGTCTTTAAGAACATCGAATGCCTTGTCACACTCCAGTGTCCATCGAAATAGTTTAGGCTTCTTCAACAATTTCTCAAGGGGTGTTGTAATAGTTTCATATCTTCTAATGAATCTGCGGTAATATCCCGTATGTCCCAATGTGGAGCAAAACAATTTGGCACTTGTAAGTGGCGACATGTTTAGAATGACCGCAACTATGGCTGGGTCTACCAGGACTCCTTCTCTGCATACAATGTGGCCTAATAGATTTCCATGAGGTACACAAAAAATATACTTTCTTAGATTGAAAGATATCTGCATTTCACAACATCTATCAAACATTAACTAGAGTAGCTCGACATGATATTTTAATAGGTTGTACACTGTCCAATCATCCATATAGACTTCTACAAACTTGTGGATGAATTTGTGAAACACTGCTATCACAATTCGAGAGAAACCTGCAAGGGCATTCTTCAAACCAAAGGGAATTACATTGTATGCGAATGATCCCCATTCGATTATGAATGTCATCTTCTTCTTGTTTTCCTCTATGATTTTGACTTGATGATATCCCAAGAATCCATTTGTAAACAAATAGGATTATTTTCTCGCAACTTGATCTAATACCTCGTCACTGAAAGGTGTTGGAAACGGGTCATGCACACATGCAAAATTTAGACTCCTTTAATCCACATAGAACTGAATGTCCTCTCTACCTTTCTTACTCTAGATAACTATGGGGATAATCCATTATGATTCTTCAATAAGGAAAATAAGTCCTGCCGCAAGCATTTTTTCCCCTTCTCTCTTAATCTTTTCTTTTATTCCAGGGTTGAGGCAGTATGGTCTATGTTTCATAGGTATTGAGTCAGGTTTCAACTCTATTTTCATTTCTCCCATGGCTCCTTTTATGCCTTTTAGTTCCGAGAACATTTTTGGAAACAAGTCCTCATATTCCCACAACAAATTATGTACTTCGTTCATAGCTTTCTCATCCTAGTAATCTCCTATAGAAGCTATATTAGGATTCTCTATGCTTCCTATATTGACTTTCTACAACTTTAGTGGGTTATTATAGGAGCTACATGTGTGAGTAGTTATGATATCCCAAATATCTCTAATTCCTTCCGTTTCTTTAATGTCTCAGTTTCTAAGCTCTTCTAAGTCATTAGGGTTTTCTAGGACTCTCTCAACTTTACATCAAGGTACATATATATTATAAATTTCAAGACTCAGACTAGACTGAAGCAAGTGAACATGATCAACACATACTACTGGACTTGATCTCTTTTTACAAATGTTGGTAAAAAACATTTCCCTGATTCTTTGAAGGACTATGTTGAGCTCAAGATACTTACTTGTAAAGGTAAAATCATTGCAAAATTGTTCTTGAAAGTTCGACCAACAGTTCGTTTGTCTTATGGTCTCCTCATGTATATACCATGCCCTTGGAATATGCCCCAATGAATGGAGAAACACCTAGACCCATAGGTGAGAAGGTACCTCTGCAACTCTCCACTGCTTTAAGAAATGTTCAATATGCATCCAAGGGTCAGATCGTCCGTCGAACATTTGTGCATCTTGGAAATATATCTTCATTCCCTCCTTCAACTGATTCCTCCTTTGGAATTGACATCAAATGGCTTGTTTTTCATCCTCCCACTATGTAATCAAGGCTTTATTAGTGGCCCGCCATCTAGCGGGGGTATCCTCCAAGGCTAAGTCAAGAACATAGATCCTTTGCTCTGTCTCTATCTTTTCTTCCATGATGGCGAGAAAACTGTGTATCTCTGAGGTACCATTTTATATAGGGGGTTCTCTGACCTTAGTTCCAATCCATATTATTTCTTTGAAAGTTGTGCATCACCTTGCGAATCACTCATATGAACCTTGTTGCCAACTGTCAAATGCTTCTTTTGAATCCTCATCGACAGACTGTATGCTTCTCCAACTTACTGATTCATCTGTAGTGGGATTTATGTAATTTGGTCTCATAACGACTATGATGGTGTATAATTGGTCAAGGGTATCTGACTCCATATTATGGTCCACTGGTTCAATATATCTAGGCTCTAGACAAGGATCTAAGGGATGAACTAATTTTATCCTGTTTTATTCAAACATCATGATGTCCCTCTTTAGATCAATGATAACATAGTTTTCATATTCCCAATCAATCCTGAGTATAGCAGGGTAGGGATCCTTATCTCCCATTATTTTAATTACCTCAAAATTAGTTGTGGTCTTAACTCCCGCAACATCTATTTCCACATTTTCCAACCTTCATACTAGGAAGATGCAATACTGATTTTCCATTCTCAGTTGGATGGGGGAATATACTAACTGAGGTTTTCCCAAATATTTCCATGTCTTTTTGGGTAGGATGTTGACATATGATCCCAAATCTAGCATGACATCTTTGATTTGAAAATCATCTAGCTGGGCTTCTAACCTAAATTATTTTCTTGTTCACACCTTTCTTCTTTGCATCCTCTAGGTATTCTTCTCAGGGAGGTTAGTCCTTACTATGGCTTCTGGGGTTCCCTCTTTCCCCATTATCAAGTGCAAGGTGTTGTGCAACTTCTCAGTAATTTGGTCATACCCTAGGATATCAAAGAATAACTGAAACCAAAGATTGATTACACTTTGAGACTGCTCAGGGTGTCTTCTTGGAATTGCAGAATTCCTGGGTGTTGGTGGTGAGGTAGGGGATTGCACGAGGTTAGGTTGAAAGGTGGATCTAGGAGGATTCTACATTACTTTTGGAATGGGGATACTCTTAAATATTTCTATTGCATTTTTGAAAAACAATTTTTGTTTTACAGGATCATACCTATCATCTTTGGGAATAGCTTTTTGAATCTTGGGCTGATTGTCTGCGTCTTCCCTAGTCTTTGCTCCTCTGCGAGTGATGATGTTAATATTTTGTATCCATCCCTCAATTCCCCTTTTTAGTTCTGAGCATATGAGATTAGCTCCTCTTTGAAAAACCCAATCCTCCCACTTCATGATTAGCTCTTGACAATCTTCAGTTGCATGTCCATTATTCTTGTAGTGTGAGCACCATGGTTGTCTTGGTTAAGGGAAGTATCTAGCCAAATGAACTTTTTCGTTGCAGTTGTAGCATTGAATTGACCCTCTTCCTCCATTTCTACCTCCTCTAAATCCACCTCCAGCCCCACCTCCCTGGCCTCTTCCAGGTCCTTGGGGGGTTTCATTTACTCTAAATGTTGTCCGGTCTAATCTATCAGCAAGTGCGTCAAGCACTCTCCATCGATTTGTGGCATGGGTCGTAGATGCGCAAAAAGAACAGTGTATTGTATTGGGTACAGTTGTGTACTTATGCATAATAGGACACTACCTTAGCGCATGTCCAACAAATCTCACAATACTCCCCTGTCTGAGAGGTTTGAGTGCCTAGGAAGGTACTATACAACCCTAGTGTATGGAATGGTGGAGTCACAGATACTTGCAAAAATCCTCCCATTGGTCCTGAAGAAGGCCCCAACAGGTTTTGAAGAGGTCTTGTTATCCACCAATTTGCACAAGTTGGATTTTCTGAAGAGCCGCTAGAGAATGAGCAATCAGTGCTCATATTTGCAAAGTTCAGAGTTCAACCGGTCTCGTGAAAGACCCCCTTTTTCTGCATTTCCACCATTGTAATAAATTTCCTAAGTATGAGATTTGCAAAAGGTTATTGGCCACCCAAGATCAGGAGTGAGCACATACTTTAGAGTGGTTTTTTTCTACTTGTTAATTATTTTTTCTGCTTGCCTTCGTGAGCGATTAAATAATTTCTAAGTTTTTTTCACTTAGAAGACTTGCTCCAGAGCTGGAGTATGAGTTGACAAGCAGGTCTTGGCATGAAAAATCCAATGTCTAGTGTCTAAATGTATATAAGCTCATACTAGGATATATTGATTGAGTCATTTGGAAATTGCGGCTAGGTTTGATAGTTTTTTTTTTTTAAGTTTTGAATGAATTAATTAAATTCTTGCAAAAATGGAATTTATTAATTCTAAGTCAATAAATGTAAAAAATATGGAATCAAACACTGTCAGATGCCATATTTATAGTCGTTTTCTAGTCCAGAGTATCATGTAAAACCCTATTTCCCATCTTTCGAGACTAAAAAGTGATTATTATCACTAAAAAATCAATTTTACTCGAAATTTACAGAAAATGGGTAATTTAATTAATCTCCTAAATTTTAGGAGAACTGGGGAACATGATTGAGACATGTTTTTTCATGTCCCTAGTTGAATGGAGGCCTAAGGGTGAGTTATCTAGGGATAAGTCGACTTGATTGAGATGACATGGACTAGGGGAGATCCCAATGCAGGAACTTGACCCCACATTCTAATGTGGCACAATCTTAAGGAGGGCACAGATCCCAATGTGTCACACATTCCTAAACTCCACTCATCACTCCTACTCACTCCCACTCACTCCCACTCTTACTCTCATCACTCAACCTCTGCTCCCCTTGCAATCTACATATCTCCACACCTCTCCACTCCACTCCCTTTTCATTCCCATGTATCTACTCTTCTACTCATGTGCAACTCCTCATCATCCACACACTTCCTAAACCCTAAACCTAACCCTAGCACATGTCTACATTGCAGTTGTCACCTCCCATAACTATTTAATAAAGGGTCGACCTCTCCCAACCTAGTTCAATCTCAGGAAGCAAGCATTATAATGTTGTAACATCTTTTGGAATAATAAAGACTTTGGAGCTATCTTTGGTGTGTGGACTCAAATGTGTGGATGAATGTTGGATACATGAGGTGATGTTATAATAATTTTATGCATAGTGTCTTTTCTATTTGGCTAATCATAGGGATATTTCTATCTATATGGAGTAATTTATTTAATTTTTTTATTATCTAATTTACTTGTTGATCTATACTCAAACATTTTATTGCATGTGTGTTTTTGCTTAAACTAATGTGCTCTTGAAGCTTTTTTGTGTAGAGAAACACCAAGTACATGAACTTGGAAGTATCAGTGTTGCATGTAATATCAATCTCTTGGAGAGGAAAAGGAGCTCGGTTTCTTCTTCTTTTTTGTCCAAGAATTTCTTAAGGAAGGCATTCACCCTCTTCTTCACTTCAAGGAGAACCCCATAGCTCAAATTTTCCAAGCTCAAGTGGAAACTCAAAATATCGATAAAACTCTTTCCCTTTCTTTTCTTTCTTGGTTGCATGCTGCTTAGAATAGTGTTAAATTTCATTTTAAACATCTAAAGGCTGCATGCATTGTTTCCTAGATCTAATTGCAATTTTGTCAATTTCAAAGGATAGATCTAGGCAAGTTTGAAGCAATTTCTTTGGTTTTTTCACCTAGAACTTAGATTAGAGTTTTTGTTTGGTTTTAAGTTGTTTATAAAGCTAATAGGATGCCTTATGTTTTCTGTTTTAAAAAATAAAACAAAAGAATTCAAAGGAGCCTAAGTTAGGTCCATGCAAATTGCCCAAAAGGCCTAAAACTTTTGCATTTTTGCCTTAGAAAATTTTCCAAATTTTTGATAATTTTTTTTTTTATTGTTTCAAATATTTTCTCATCACTTTCTAACTTTATTTAGTTGCTGTTTTATTTCATAAAATACAGGTTCAAGAGGAGATTTTTCCAGTTTTGGGCAAAATCAAGGCTCCCGGGGCACCCTGGGGGGTTTCAACTTCATCAAAACGAAGTCTTTCCTTTTTCTATTTTTTTCTTGTATTCCTCTAAATGATCAAATTATAAGGATCCATTTCTCTCTAAATAAGATAAAATGTTAAAGAGAAATTCAGTTCTCCATTGTAATAATGAAATAAAAGTGGGCCCTTTGTGCCTAGTTTCTTCATCCCTGTTAGGGGGATTTGTGTTGTTGGTATGTTTTCTTTATTTTTGTGATTGATGCATGCTTAAAATATTGTAATCAAATACACAAGTCAAGTACATCGGACACACTACAAACACTCTAATTTTATGCATGTTAACCAAATCTTAATCTATCATGCATGCATAGTTAGCTTTACTTCAAGTATTTTCCTTTTCAATCAGTCTTGCAACAACATTCAAGTTTCCAAAGTATCTTGCAAATATTTTCTCAAGTACAAATCATGGTACATAAATTTAAATTGTTGCAATTCCATCTTTACACTTTCAAGTGTTGGTGCAAGTACTTTATTTACAAAGCAGGGTGTGTGATCTATCTATTTCAATCTTTTATCAAGTAATTGAACCTTGCTAGTTTAATATGACAATCTCTTAATTTGTTAGTTCATTTGGAGGAAAAGACCTAAAAGTGACCTGTGAAGTAAGATGAATTACCGTGTTGTACATCCAACACTTTTGGTGAGGTTACTGGTGAGACCATTGGGTTTCGGTAAATTCTCAGTAAGTCCAAGTAGATAACGAGCTTCCTAAGGGGCCAAACACTCTTCACTAACTAAATACAAAATTTACCTTAATAAAATCTTCGATCTACACTGCCCATGACTCCAATTAAGAAACTGGTTAAAAAACACTATCAATTTACCTTCTGTGAGCATTTACACTTATGCATGTTGTCTAATCTTCTTTTATGCTCTTGAATATTGCAGATATTGTATCCTTTGATTTACGAATGTTTTATGAGCAAAGTATTTTATGATGATGATAAATGATAAGTGTTAAATGATCTAATTTTATTTTAAGCAATAAACTCCTAGATTAAGTGCTTTTATTTCTTAGTTTAGAAAAGCCTTAGATTTATTTTTATAGGGACTACCCCCCTTCGCTTCGCTAGGAGTTGCCCTAGATGGAGGAGTTGAGGATCAGGTGACATCACCTTGACTCGAAACTTGCCCCCAAGGACACACCAAGTGGATTGAAGGTTTATTCCACGTTAACCTAGGTGTGTATAAGGATGACAACATTTTTGGTGCCATTGTCAAGGATAAACCTTTCTATTCCCAAGTCACAACTTGTTTTTCCTTTTATTTTTCTTAGTTTTCTTTTGATGCTTGTAGTTTATCAGAAATAGACTCAACCATTTGGAGACTCCACTTATTTCCAATTTAACTAAGTATTCTACTAGGATGAACTCAAAAGGCCTACTTAATCTCATTCCTGAACCTGAAAAGGTTTATCGAAGGAGGTTAGCCAAAGCCTCTTATCATAGAGTACTTAGTCACTTAGGAACAAAGTCCATTTCTAATATTCACTTTCTCTTTGTCAATAAAATCTTTACTTCAGAAATGGCTATCTATAATAAATGTGACTTTACTGAAATTAATAATTATCCGCATGCTTTCCCTGAAAAAGCCATAGCAAAGCTTCCTAGTTTCCAGGGTAATAATGTTATATCAGCCAAAATGCATATCAAATATTTCATGAGATGTACTAACAAATGGTGCATCTCATTATTATGAAGATGTCAAAATGAAATTATTTGTCTTATCCTTAGAAGATATTTCCTTAGATTGGTATGAAGACCTGCTTGACAACAAATTCAAAACGCTCATAGATCTTACAGATGCCTTCATAGAAAAGTGGGGGGAAAAGAAATATCACCGTCAGTTGTTAGCAACCCTTAACTCAATCAAGAAAAATGAGAATGAAACAGTGGATTAATTCAATCAGAATTTTAATGAACTTGTATCCAATATGCACACTGACATCAAGCCTCCTAAAGAAGCTAACCTAATCTATTATGTCGAGGCCTTTGGAGGGGAAATGAGATACCAGCTTAGAGATAAGGAACCCCTTGACCTCAAGTCATATAAAGAGATAACGGTTAAAATATATAAGAATATGCAAGCATCAGGAAAGTCCAACATTCCTGGTTTCAGTAGAGGCAATACTTCTAGGCAAACAAAGGCTAAGGACAAGGCTGCGGCTGGAGCTCCCGAAAATAAAGAACCAAATTTCGACCCCCTAAAGGTTGTTACTAAGATGGTCAAACAAATGGAAGCTACTCATGCTACTCAACTTAGTGCCATGAAAAATGGGTTGATAGAATTGGAGAGGTCACAAAATAGTAGGTTTCAACCTAAGCCAAATAATGATAGGTGGCAGAGAAAAGGTCTCCCTCAAGACCAAAGGCCACCCAATCAACTAGAGTCCAATAGTGTGGTTCAAAAAGAAGTAGCACATTTTTGCAGAACATGTGAAGACTTTCATTATGAGTCTACTTTTCCAATATTTTGTCAGATTAATGAACAAGGCCTTCCTTAAACAAGAAACTATGCAGAGCAACCCATAAATACCAACCACATCAATACCTTTGGTCAATCTCATCCTCTATCTATAGATTATTGGATACAAATGAAAGAGAGGAGTGAGCAAGCAAACGAAATGGTTGAGGAATATGATAATGTGACCAAGTTGTATGGTCACAAACCTACAAATAAGCAGATCCTAGAAATGACAAGGCATAGAGGAATTGTCTACCAGAGGAAAGGAAATGAAGGAACTAGCAACTCTCAAACAAACTTTCCAAAGGTAACTACTCCTACACAAACTCCATTTACAAATATTAATGTTGATCTAGGTAGTTGGATAGAAAATGCAAAGGCATTGGTTTCAGTGTCAAATCTCCTCAAAATTCCTTCATAGAAAGAAAAGCTTCTGCAAGCTATAGATCCTCCAAGCAATAAACTTATTTCAAGTAATAAAGTTGTTCCAAGCATTAAAGTTTCTCCAAATGAACAAGAAAGGGTTAAGGAGCAACATGAAGATCCTCTAGTGGTCTTAACTAGTAGGGATATAAATAAGGAAGAAAAGCCTCCTTTCTTTGTCTCACTTGAAATAAATGATCAGTGGCTACACGACTGCATGTATGATTCAGGTGCTGCATCAAACATTACCACAAAAAATATTATGCAAAGGTTAGGTCTAACAATCACAAGGCCTTACCAGAATGTGTGTGCCACAGACTCAAGAGAAATAGAAACACACAGAATAATTATAGATCTCCCAGTTAAGCTAGCCTTCCATCCTAGAGTTACTTTCAAAATGGACGTCCTTGTTATAGATGTGCCAAATTCATGGGGGATGATATTATCTAGGAAATGGGGAGATCATATGGGTGGCTGTTTGGATTTGGAATTTTCTACTATTCCATGCCCTCCTCCTTCAACTGAAAATTTCAGACTCTTTAGGGAAACCGAAAGGAAGTATCACATAGAATACCCTAAAGAGAATTTTAATGAGTTTCTTTTCCAAGTGTCTGATTTAGGCGACTTCTCCATATGATCAAACTTCTTAGCTCCAGTTCAAGATAAGTTTAAAGATGAAAAAGTTAGCAATAAAGCATGGAAAATGCATTTTGACGGAACCCATTCTAGATCAGGCAAAGGGGTAGGCATTGTTTTAAATCTCAAGCAAAAAATACTTACAATTTTGCAGTTAGACTTGAGTTTGATGCAACTAATAATGTGGCAGAGTATGAGGCACTTTTTCTAGGCTTAGAAATCACTAAGGAAATGGGTATCAAAATTCTCAACATAAAGGGTGACTCAGACTTAGTAATTCTCCAAGTAAAGAACAAGTATGCATGCAAAAGTGAAAGGCTTAGAAGATACATAAATTCTATATGGGATTCCATGGAATTCTTTGATGCCATATACCTTATTGCTATCCCAAGAGATAAAAAAAACTTGGCTGATAGTCTAACTGTAGCAGCTTCTACCCTCCATCCCTCAGAAGATCTAATGAAAGGTGAAGGCAAGTTGGAGATAATATTTAGGCCATTTGTCCCAGATAATGTTGACCATTGGTATGTTTTCAAGGATGATGAAAAAATTCTAAGGTTCATCCATAACATAGAAGAATTCTCAGATTTTAATGTCAGCTACAAAGAGGAAGGAAAGAATATGGTGAAGAGGAAAATCCCATAAAAAATCTAGTTCTCAGAGGTATAGCTTCCCTAGAAGAAATTTTTGACAGGCATGACATGTACAAAAAGAAAAATGAAACAATAGATCATAAAAAATATATTGAAATAAACATTGGGACAAAAGAAGTCCCAAGAATGACAAAAATTAGAAAAAGGAACCACAAAAAAGAAAAGAAATGAATTGATCAGTTTAGTCCAAGAGTATAGGGATGTGTTTTCTTTCACCTATGATGAACTTAAAGAATACAAAGAAGATGTGTTTCAACACACTATCCCTCTCAAATATGACACAAGACCTTTTAGACAAAAACTTAGGCGAATAAATCCTAAGTTGGCACCTCTAGTTCAAGCCGAGTTAAAAAAGATGTTGGATGTTGGAATCATTGCTCCAACTAGACATTCATCTTGGTGTTCCAATTTAGTTGTTGTCAGAAAAAATAATGGGGGGATAATATTATGTATTGACTTTAGAAACTTGAATCTTTCTTGTATTAAAGACAATTATCCGCTACCCAACATGGAGACCCTACTTCAAAGGGTAACTGGCTCTAAGATTATGTCCATGTTGGATGGTTTCTTAGGCTATAACTAGTTTTGGTGAGGAAGGAAGATCAGAACAAGACTACCTTCACCACTCCTTAGGGAACTTTTGAGTATCTAAGGATGCCTTTTGGCCTACTTAATGTAGGTGACACCTTTCAAAGAGTCATGGATTTTTCCTTTCATGAACTAATTGGAAAAATCATAGAAATCTATGAGGATGACCTAACAATATTTTCCAAGAAAAGATCTGACCACATAAGTCATCTCAGGCAGATTTTTGAAAGATGTCGCGAATATGGTATCTCCTTGAACCCAACTAAGTCCATCTTGGGTGTTGATGAAGGTAATCTGCTAGGTCATATTATAGCAGAATATGGGGTAAAAATGGATCCTGAAAGGGTCGAAGCCATACAAAAAGTCCCTTTATCCCCAACCAATAAATCCCTTCAATCATTTCTTGGGCAAATAAACTTAGTCATATAGTTTATTCCTAACTTAGCTGAGTTAATGAAACCACTCCTTAAGTTGCTAAAGAATATTCTAAGTATGAGTGGTCAAAATAAGGAAAGATTGCTTTTAAAACTATTAAGGATGCAATTGGCAAATCACCAGTGCTAATTAGTCCAGATTATTCAAAGGATTTTCAAATCTTTTCCTTTGCTTCTGAGGATACTATTGCATGGGTTTTTTTTTCCAAAAGAATAATGAGGGTCATGAGCAACCCATTGTGTTTATGAGTAAGGCATTGTAGAATTCAGAACTTAACTATACAAGCATGGAAAAACAAGCATATGCCTTAGTCAAATCTCTCAAACATTTCTGAGTCTACATTGGCTATTCAAATATTGTGGGGTATGTCCCTCACACAATAGTAAAGGACATCCTTGGACAACATGATTGTTTGGGAGATAGAGGAAAATGGGTTTCTAAAATTTAAGAGTATGACTTACAAATTAAACCCACTAAGTTAATCAAAGGTTAGGGTTTAGATCAAATGCTCACCAAAGGAAATGAACAAGTGTTGGACTTAGTTTGCCAAAATCAAACTAGGAAAACCTTACCATCAGAGATTCAAAAGTTAGAAAAACACCAGTGGTATGCAGATATCATCTATTTACTCTCAAACCTTACTTGTCCAAGTCATATGATTGGTCACAAGAGGAGGGATTTAAGGTTGAAAGCCGCAAAGTATTGTATCATTCAAGATGACTTGGGGTGGAAGGACCCTGATGGAGTGATACTGAGGTGTATTGATGAGCTAGAGTCTAAGAAACTCTTGATTGACTTCCATTCAAGATTTTATGGTGGAAACTATGCGGCTAAAACTACCTCCCACAAAATCCTAAGATCAGGTTATTATTGGCCGACCATTTTCTCAGATGTACACAAAATGGTTAGGGGTTTTCAGCTATTTTCAGGGAAGCAAAAGATAGCAGCCTTGCCTTTTCAGCCTGTCGTTGTCGAAGCTCCTTTTCAGCAGTGGGGGCTTGATTTTATAGGTCAGTTTAAAGACAATTCAAGTAATGGTTTTACTTGGATAATTACAACCACTAACTATTTCACTGATTGGGTAGAATAAATACCCACTAAGCATGCAACCGACAAAGTGGTCATGGATTTACTTGAAGATAGGATAATCACTCAGTTTGGTGTGCCTGCCAAAATTACCACTGATAATGCCAAGGCCTTTAGTTCTATAGATTTATCTTCTTTCTGTTTTAAGTATGGCATTGTGTTGTCCCACTCTTCAAACTATTATCCCCAAGGTGATGGTCTTCCTGAATCCAACAATAAGAACTTGATGATTATTCTCAAGAAAACGGTAGGGGATAATAAGAGGTCATGGGACAGCAAAATAAAGTTTGCATTATGGGTGGACAGAATAACTAAAAAGAGTTCCACCGGTAAGAAACCCTTCAATCTTGTCTACAGTCTTGATGCCACCTTGCCAGACCACCTTAAGCTTCCAATGTATCAGTTTGTTCAAAAGCATGGTATAGACGAGGATTTCCAACATAATAGGATTGATCAATTGATAGAGTTAGATGAAATCAGACGGAAATATTTGGATCAGAGCAAAGTAAAAAAGACTTTCGATAAGTATTCACGGCAGAGAGTCTTTTAGGAATGGGACACAATCCTTCTTTGGGACAAAAGAAGGGAAAACCTAGGGAACCATGGGAAGTTTGACAGCTTATGAACAGCTCCATATATTATACAGATTTCAGCTGGCAGGAATTCGTTTTACTTAAATAGGTTGGATGGTGATAATTTGGCCCTTCTAGTCAATGACCAACTTCTCAAGTTGTTCTTCACAGAGTCCATCTGATGCCCATGGGGGCATCTACTATATTATACTCTCTAACCCTTATCTTTGTACATTATGCTTTGTATTTTATGTACATCATTTATTTTCTATATTATATGTACATGTATACTGACACTTTTGTTGTATTTTATGCACATGTATATATGCTTTGTTGTATTATATGTATTTGTACTTTATCATTTGCAAATTGTTTATAATGTTGGTTTTATATGGATATGATTGTTGACATGCATCCATGATACAAGAAGCATAGGTCCGGATTTTCGCATGGTCTCCTACAAATTTATAGATCAACCACACGTCCCCACATGGAGCCAATGTTATCCACCAGTTTGCACAAGATGGAGTTTCTGAAGAGCCACCAAAGAATGAGCAATCGGTGCTCATATTTGTAGAGTTTAGAGTTCAACCGATCTTATGAAAGACCCCCTTTTTACACATTTCCACCATTGTAATAAATGTCCTAAGTATGAGATTTTGTAAAAGGCTATTGGGCACCCAAGATCAGGAGTGAGCACATACTTTGGAGTGTTTTTTTTTCTACTTGTTAATTATTTTTTTTGCTTGCCTTAGTGAGTGATTAAATAATTTCTAAGTTTTTTCGCTTAGAAGACTTTCTCCAGAGACGGAGTATGTGTTGACAAGAAGGTCTTGGCATGGAAAATACAATGTCTAGTGTTTAAATGTATATAATCTCATACTAGGACATATTGATTGAGTCATTTGGAAATTTCAGCTAGGTTTGATAGGTGTTTTTTACGTTTTCGGTGAATTAATTAAATTCCTGCAAAAATGGAATTTATTAATTCTAAGTCAATAAATGTAAAAAATATGGCATCAAACATTGTCACATGCCATATTTTTAGTTGTCTTCCAGTCCAGAGTATCATGTAAACCCCTATTTCCCATCTTTCGAGACTAAAAAGTGATTATTATCACTAAAAAATCAATTTTACTCGAAATTTAATTTTAGGAGAACTGGGGAACATGATTGAGACATGTTTTTTCATGTCCCCAGTTGAATGGAGGCCTAAGGGCGAGTTGGATAGGGATAATTCAATTTGATTGAGATGACATGGACTAGGGGGAGATCCCAATGCAAGAACTTGACCC
>CBVK0100097278.1:0-33396 GCA_900067695.1 Picea abies
TTGTTCCAAGAATATGACTTTGAAGTCAGCGTTAAGCCAGGAATATTGAATGCAGGATCAAATCACTTATCACGCATTCTATCAGGCGAGGATGCAAGGAACCTAGATGATAATTTACCAAATGCGCATTTATTTGCAGTTAGAATGGTGGATGACTACTTCACATACATTGTGAAATTATTAAGTACATAAATGGCTCCATCGAACATTACAATTGCACAAAAGAAAAAGTTAATGGTTAAGACAACGAACTATCAACTAATTGCAGGGAACTTATACAAGTTAAGTGCAGATGGGATATTAAGATTATGTGTGTTAGTGGATGAAAGGCCAATGATACTATCATAAGCGAACAAAGGTATTGTAGGAGGACACTACGTAGGTAAAGCGATTGTGCAAAAGATTATGTGCGTAGGGCTCTAGTGGCCCACACTCCACAAGGATGCTAAGGAATATTGACAGGCATGTGATGTTTTTCAAAGTGTTGGAAAGCCATCTAGAAGGGATGATATTCCCTTACATCCACAAGTTACATTGCAGGATTTTGAGAAATGGGCAATAGAATTCGTTGGACCAATCAATCCATCAACTAGGAGATTAGGAGCTAGGTATATAATCACTACGACTGATAATTTGACCAGATGGGCATAAGAAACACCAGTCACTGACTGTAGTATGAAGATTGTTGCGTGATTTATGTTTGAGAATGTCATTACAATATTTGGATGCTTGCACATTGTATTGAGTGATCAAGGGACAAACTTCTTGAATTAGACAATTACAACATTGAATAAAGAGTTTCAAATTCACCATTAGAGAAGCACGTTGTATCACCCTCGGGAAAATGGGCCAATAGAATCCTTCAACAAAATTTTAGAGAATGCTCTGACCAAGATCTGCAAAGTAGGAAGGGATGATTGGGACTTAAGGATCCCTGCAGTTGTAACACCCCCATTTAATTAATGCTTATGTGGATACAATATGTGGCAACGACCAAGCGATGTAATATGTGAATTGTATTTCAACATTTTAATAACAGAAATGTGATGCCAGCTGCTAAGGGGACATGGAAAAGAGATGGGGGTTGAATAAATACACAAGAGGGGGAAGTGTCTAGGATAATGGCAGAGAGGGTTTGAAGGGGGAATTACCCATGTATATCAATTTAACCCATTTTCCTAAACTTTCCAATCGTATATGAACCTTCTAATTTCTGATTGAGTGTTCCCAAATCCAATCATTGAATACATGTAAGAGGGTGGGTGCAAGTGGTCACATCCTTCTGATTGATTTTTTCCAAATCCAATCATTGAATGCATGTAAGAGGGTGGGTGTGAGTGGTCACGTCCCAGAGTTATTGAGCACATGGGGGTTGACTACAATAAACTTGGGGAAGAGTGTGAGTCAAGAAAGGCAAGCCACAAGAGAGGAATTGGTATGGGTTGGGACAACAATACTAAAAGGAGAGAAAATAGAGCTTGGAACTGGTGTGGCCATGGATGGAGAATTCTGGAGCGTAATTGGAGTGAATTGAAGATGGAGAACTGAAGAGTCTGGTTTTCAGGTTGGAAGAGTGAACTATTGCATGAGTTGCACTAAAACAACAAGTGTTTGTTGTTGGTTTTTTTATAGTTTTCCTAACATCAAGATCCCTTTAGTTCCCAGTTGAGAGATTCCTAGTTACTTATGCTATAGAGACCCTAATAAACGAATGGCACATTCCTTGGGATATCCCTAATAAGCATATGGTACATCCCTTGGGTTAACCTTAATAAACAGATGGTACATCCCTTGGGTTACCATGATAAACAGATGATACATCCCTTAGGTGATCACTATTAAACGAATGGTGCATTCCTTTTTTTAGGCAGGTCAAGAGGAAGAGAGATGGTGGAAAGATCAGGATAGTTATAGGAGAATATCAGTTGGGTTATGAGTTGTGAGTAGACTATGAGACACCACCCTCTTTTGTGGATTACTAGCCTCATCTCGGGGGTGACTGGCTGTTGATATTTGGAACAGTCAATCTATGGTTGGGTGGAACATCCATCCCAAGTAGTTGGTTCCACGATTCTTGTTTTAAGATAAGTGTTTTATCTTATACTGAGTTATTTACATGTGTTATTAATGTGCATGAACTCTACATGAATGAGAATGAATTATATGTTATTGTAATGAACGATTTAGTTGTATTTCATGTTGATTATTAGCATGTTTTAGGTGCATTTGTTTTATGGTTATAGACTGTAGCTAAATCTGTTATAAATTTGTAGTTGTAAAATACAGGAAATTAGCTAACAGTAAAAGAATTTCTTTAATTAGCAGAAGTTTCGTTTTTATGTGTATTTTGCATGTAATGTTGCTTAGTTGGAGGCTAGGTACGTTACATTTTGGTATCAGAGCTAATAATGAGAGATTTTTACGTGGCTTGGCCCATCCTAAGTGGTTGGGTACATTACAAAGTGGTATCAAAGCCCGGTTTTCAATGTTGAGCCTGGATGGGCCAAGTTAGTAGAATGTTGAAGCGGAAACTCGCAGAGAATTAATTTATGGAGTATGCCTGCAACTTGTTTATTTAAGTTGCGATAGTGAAATTGAGAGAAATTTCATGGGTAAAATGAAGAATTGGGCCTCTTTGGAAAAATTTGAACATAAGCAAATCAGAAAAATTTGGGTATTTTTTTGTACGATGATGTCGGCATGACGTGAAGGCCATGTGTCAGCTAACATGGTAGAAGAAAGGCATCTATTGTCATGGTGGAAAGTACATGTTGGACGGTATGACCATTGGCGAGTGATGTGGATCCATGTGGCAAAACAACTGTCAAACCTAGAAAACCACGGTAAGAAGTGGAAAAAAGGTTAAGTGTTGGGACTTCTCGGACGAACTTATGGAAAGAAGGATACAATATTATGAGACTGTGAGTCTGCGAGTCCATGAAGAAGTGGAAAAAAGGTTAAGGTTTGAGACTTCTCGGATGGAATTATGAAAATAAGGATACAATATTATGTGTCTATGAATCCGCGAAGAAGGAAAAATGGCTAAGTGTTGGGACCTCTCGGACGGACTTATGAAAGGAAGGTTACAAGTTTATGAGTTCGTGAGTCCATGAGTCTACGAAGAAAAAAAGGAGCTAAGTGTTGGTAGCGGGTTCATGGAAGGTATGAAGAAGAGATATGACTTAGATCCATGATGAATCCATCAAGATAGATCAACGACGAAGATCTATTCAAGAAATGATCAGGTGATTGCTAAGCATTTCTACTATGTTGTACGTCTCAATGAATGTTCCTTCACTATTTTTCCACCATAACTTTCAGCTCAGAGCTCGGATTGGGGAAAACGAATAGTCATTGGAAATATCTTGAGAAGCAATATAGATCTATCGACCCAGAATTTTGATATGGGCACTATATTTTCTTCAAAAGTGATGAAATTGAGTTTTGTAGCAACAAAGAGTGGAAATTTCAACTTGTAATTGTTGTAACTATTCGCTCAAAACTCAAATTGAGGTAGGAGGTCGATTGTTGGAAAGTTGTTTTGAAAATGAATGCATTTAAGGAATCCTACTTGAAAGTAGTCCATTAATGTTATTCATAATTTAAAATGAATAATTACATGTAATCTAATTGATAAATATTTTGCAAAATGCTTAATTCTAACGAGAAATTATTGCATGCACATTCTTGTAGAATTAGAGATACAAAAAAACAAATTTTAGTTCCTACATGAGAACTAGAGACATGGAGGATGCTCAAAGGTCTTTCAACCATGAATAAGAAATTGGAGGTCCGCATGCCAACATGGGTAATGTTGAGACCAAGTCTAATGGGAGAAGGGATAGGTGGGGAATTGTAACTATGAGAAGCCTACAAAAAGAAGTGCAGAGCTATAGGTTTGATAATGAGAGGATCATGAAGGCTCAAGAAGAGATACTTCAAAGCCTAAATATGCTACAGAAGCAAGTTAACAAGGAATGTGGCACCAAGCAAGCAGCTAGTGCTAGACAAGTATCATCATCAAGATCCCATAGCAAAAGAGATGATCATGTGAGTGATAGGAAGTCAAGAAGCATGAGTAGACACCATCATTATCCAAGACATTCCACCAGAATAACTCATGCAAGTTCAGGTCCAAGGAGAATCCCAAGTGTCTCTCTTGTTCAGAAGAAAAGGAGAAGACCTGACACAAAAATATTGCAGGGGGGACTCAAGAAGATTAAGACATCAACTTTCAATGGTGAGCACAAGAAAGGAGAAGAGGTGTAGGGCTGGTTGTTGGAAATAAAGAAATATTTCTAACTGCATGATTACCCATCCCGGGTAGAAGCTAGAATTTCCACCTACCACTTGCAAGGGAAGGCAACCATGTGGTGGGATCAACTTAAGCAAGCCAAGAACCTTGATAATAAAAGAACCTCATGGAGGCAGTTCAAGGGATATTTCCAAGAGAAATATTTGTCTGAGCATTATTATGAAAGAAATATGAAAGAGTTCTTTGAGCTCAAGTTGGGAACCATGACAATGGAGGAATATGAGAAACAATTCTTTGAATTGCTTGTTGTTCCTGAGATTGATTCCAAGGCTCAAAGAATAATGTCATGCATCAAAGGTTTTAAATGAAATGTTTTTATGAGTTCTTTTTTCTACCTTTAGTTTTCTAAGAAATAATCTTTAAATGAAATTAATAATAAGACAGTACAGAGGTTGTATCTCATTATCTAAGTCAAAATTATAATGTCAAATGATGTAGAAATATTTAAAAAACTGTTAAACAAAGTCAGGTATGAATTACAGATAAGTCTCACCTTGTTCGCAGTAGAAGAGAAGTAGAAGATGCACCCTTGAACATGATATAAAAATGCAATAATTCACACAGATCACGGGTCTTTTTTTACTCATAGTAATAACATAGGAAAAGTTGTTTATTGAATGAACTCATGGTATAATATGATCACAGTAGATGTAGTACTAAATTGCAATCAATCACTCTTCAAGAATTACAGAAAGAAGTTCAGAGAAATGGAAACACAGAGGGAACACATAACTCAAATTGAATGAAACTTAGAATCTTTGTATGCACTTGTATTAATACTCAAAAAGAGTTTATCTTTTACATTCGACAAGAAGCAGCCTACAATGGGCCAGAAGCCACACTGAATAGATCTAAAATCTATCTATTTATACAAAAATTATCTCAACTAAAAACCCTTGGACTTCCCACAATATCTGCCTAAAAATAGAATATCATCCGAATGAAATAACAACATGCAGATATTGTTGAGTTTTGATTTGATGTGTTGGCTCTTCATCTGTCTCTTCATTTTCTCGCATATGCATTCATTTTCCTTTGTTCTTTGAACTGGGTACACGTGTCCATTAAGTTCACCACAATCATTGGCTTACTGTCTTTGTCATCTGATTTTGTTGCCATCTATCCCTTCAGATGCTTTTATTGGGATAAAGAATTGCAGTTGAAGATATCGGGGTGGTAACTGGATAGGTAGCTCAACGCTAGCTCGTTATGGGATGGCTAATAGTTATGGGGAAGAATAACCATTCACGAACAGGATGACGTGGGGACAAGTATTTAATAAGGAGGTGAGATGAGTGGATGTGAGAATGTAGGTGGTGAGGTGGACGGTATCGAGAGCGTGGAGGGTCTAACAGGATGGAGGGTGAAAGGTGGAGTAGGTGGAGGACAGGTTTTGAGTCAGGATTCTAACGGTCTATTTTACGGGGGCGTGAGGAAGTGGTTTTGAGGTAACCCGCCTTTCTCCCCGCAATGAACCTAGTTATGCCACATACCCCCGAGAGAAAACTAAGGTTTAAATTGTGGGACCTCCTTTCGAAATTAAAACTCGTGCAACTTCATCCCCTGCAGTCGTTCTCGACCATTGATCTCCACAGCAGGGATGATTTTAAGGATGGAAATTTATTTTAAAATGTAGAAAACTTGGTGAATCTTACTAATCCTTCATATTCCAACTATAAAATGTTTGGCGATATTTTTGTAAAAATATTCAAATTTATAAGAATTTTATATAGTTTGTATAAAATTTTGGCGATTTTTAAGGTAAAATAATTTTATCCTATAGAATTTGGGTGAATCATTTTTAGAATAACGAATCTTTTTTTGGGAAAAACCTTGGAAAATTAGCCCATGAGCAAAATTTAGCCCCTAAAATCATCCCTGCGAGTCCATGGGCCATTAAAATACAACTTTCGATCTTGCAAAGTGAGATAAGCACCCAAAGGTTACGCTAAGGTCACAGCTCTCAGTCACATGTAGAGAAGACAAGGTGAAGTTCGTGTAATTTCATGTCTGTCAATCCAAGCTGGGGACACGTGTCAGGCGATCCGGCACTACGAAGGATAACCATTTCGAAAAAAAGATGGATGCATGAAGTGAGAACTCTTGAAGGCTCGAATTTCATCTAGACCATTGATCGGAGTGGATACATGTCAGAAGATCTAACACTTCGGAAGGCTTGTGATGTTATGCATCTCGAAACGCCCGAAGCCCAGAGTTCCGAAGTAAATCTCAGCCATCCAAATCAAAAGGACATGTGGTGTCAAATCTCTTACTTCGGGGACTTAACACTTCAGGGGTTTGTGTTGTTGTGCATCTTGGAACACTCGAAGCCCGGAGTTTCAAAATAAATCTCAGTCGTCCAAATCAAAAGGACATGTGGTTCCAAATCTCTTACTTTGGGGACTTATCACTTTGGGAGTTTGTGTTGTTGTGCATCTCGGAATGCCCGAAGCCCAGAGTTCCGAAGTAAATCTCAACCATCCAAATCAAAAGGACATGCGGCGTCAGATCTCTCACTTCAGAGACTTAGCACTCCTGAAGGTTTCTCTCTGCACATTCTTGCTCCCATTTCTATCTATTTAACCCTTCCCAGCCATATTTGGTCCCTTTCTTAGTTTATCAGGCTTCCAAGCTGGTTTAGCGTTTCGCTAGATTCTGAAATCTAGTCTATCGAGCTTCCTTAAAAATTTTCATGGCGCCATAAAATCAGTCTGCCTGGAAAATCACAATAATTATTCAAATCATTAACTTTAGCCAATCATAAACGTTATTAACAATTCGATGGTTCGGCGTTCGGAGGTTTTGAATGTAAGAGGGCAGAAATCTCATGAAGGTTGAATTCACAGAGAAGTTAATCTCTTATTAATCACTTTTATGTTTCAATTAATCATGTTTTAAACATTGAATTAGCCTTAAGTACTTCAACGGTTCAGAGTTCGGGAGTTTTGAACATAGTATGATAGAAATCCTCTGAAGGCCAAATTCCCAGAATAATTATCTAAGTTTTGTGCTTCTTTGGGTATAACTTTTATTTCTAAGAAGCAAAATCTAAAGTTCAAAAGCTCAAAATTATACATGTTCCAACATAGGCTCCATCTGGGGATTGTGGCTCCCTGTGAGGCCCAAAAGAACAGTAGACCAAGTGCCTTTATTGGGTAAATGGAGTCATTATTTCTTTTTGAAAAACATTTGTCAGTTTTATTTAAGAATTAATCATTCATAAAAAAATGAAACTAACCAAGTCCAAAAATCTTCAAAACATACTTAATGATTGATCTCAAGTTAGGCTATTAAAATATTTTTTTTCTTAAAATTGATTTCCGAATTGTTTAAGATAATCAAAATAATTTTAACTAAAATATCATCTTCGACCGACTTTACTCGCTTCAAGGTTAAGCAGATGTAACACATTTATTTGGGGAATCCCGAGTTGGTTTAGGATGTAAAAAATCATCGAAAAGAGAATTAGATAACATAATATAATATAAAGATATGTATGACAACCTTACAGATATCATAGATATTGCTTCACTGCTAACGAGTATGTTCAATACCCCGATGAATTTATCTACTTCCCCCATTGAATTTCCTTTCACCACTTCAATTAACACTTTTTCATTTCGATGAGATGAGGGCAATCAATATATGAATTTCCTTTCAGCATCTTTTTTAAACAAGATGGGGGAAATCAAAATATGAATTTCCTTTCACCATCTGTCTTATATTTTAATATTTTGAAGTGGGGGCAATCTATTTGTATGTAACATACAAGGGAGATATCTGTTTAAAATCTTTAGACTGAAAAGAAGGTAGGTCAACAGTTTTAAGAATACTTTGAAACTAACTTTCTTCCAATTTTCAATACACCTTCACCTATAGAAGAAATTTTTTGGGAATTTAAATTTTTTTAGGGGTCAACCTTGAGCGAATTAGTTAGTTTAAAGTATGATATCAAAGCTAAAATTGTCAGGATTAGCCTAGAGATACTTTTTCAATTAAAAGCAAAGGAACGTAAAAAAATTCGCCTAATCTTGTTTTGAAAATATGCTTTTGAGTTTTCAGAGTCATGTTGAGTCTCTTTATCTCTATGAAGACTAAAAGGATGAGGAAGGAGAAAGAAAATATGGAGTGGAAAGAACTTGGGGGGAGGCAAAAAATAACCAAATCAAGGATTCGAAGGATCTGAATAAAAAATGTCTTAATCCCACACAAGTTTGTGTATTAAGTTCAGACTTCTTTCGAGTTTATTTATTATTATTTTTATTTTTTATACCAGAGATGGCTTTAAAATTTATGAGCATGACACTTCGAGTTATATTTTTCTACATCTCCAATTTTTTGATCAGGTGATAACATTATCATGAGAAAAACTTCCTTTGCATTTATTTCAATCAATTTTATTCAGACTATAAAGAAGAATAGGAACTCATACCTTATTTTTCTTTCAAATTTCAACAAGGAATATTATTTATTTATCACCTGCTTTTAGAGAAATCAAAAAGATGAAAAGACGATTGTCGATTTTTTCTCAAGCCTCATCTCATGTTCAATAACATCTATCTGCAAAGCACCAAGAACAGTAGACCACGTGCCTTCATCCTTATACGACCTGAAATTAACCATGTCAAACTTTGAACCCCGACATTAGGATATGGAGTCATAATGCCTAAAAACTGAACCATATTGGATGTCAAACTAAGAACCAAACTACTGAAATGAAATGTTGATTTGGAAAACTTATTTATATACATTGGCCCTACACTAATCAAGTGAAATTACATTGATCAAGTAATATGGAATTTCCAATGGAGCCATGCAAATAGTGGATTGCTTAATATACCTTGCTTGTTGCTAAATGAAGGAATGACAAGATAATAATTTTTTTGCAACAAAGAATATAGGTAGCTTGTGCTTACTATTGAAGTGTGGTTGCACACAAAACGTTGCAACATTTTGGACCTCTTGAAGAAAATACTCCAACCAAACAACCACTGGATCATGAAAAGATAAATAATTTTCAAAATCAACCAATACCTCTTCCTACTGACCAAGTTGTATGAAATTCCTTTGCACACTTTCTCCACTACTGATATTTTCTTTTTCAGGCTCAAGAATGTCATATTTGGGCTCACTATTTTGTTTCTCAATAGTTGGTAAACAATGAGAAGAGATCAACTGCTCCAGTAATCCCTCCTTATCTCCTTCATCACATGTCCAAGAATCTTCTTCATCATTTTCATACACAGGTTGATTGCTTTTGCAGTGCAACTGATAATTTTCATGTTGAAGTGAACTCTCTGAATATAAAGAAATAATTTGTTGTTCATCAACTTCAAGATTACATTCATCACAGTTATCAAACAAAGAAGAACTATTGTATGTTTCCATGCATGCTGGGAAAGAAATATTCCCTTCTTCATCGTCTAGATACTCATCATAAACAGGATGATTATATAAAAAATTTGAACTTTGACTTTCAAAAACTTCCATTTATTGATGATCTGGTAATTATGACTGAATAATAGCAGCTTGATCAAAATCAGAATTTAGAACAGTGGTTTGATCATGACAGTAATTACTATGAACATTTGGTACAATGACAAATGCACTTAGAGTATCATTTCCATTGTCAGTATCATTACCAAAATCATATTTTCCAAGAGTTGATTGCTTATGGTCTTCAATAAGCCATTTTCCTTTGCAAGGATCTAGATCAACAGAAGATCCATCATCCTGCCTTTGATCTACTTGAAAGATTGGAGGGTCTGCGGGGATTTCTTCATTTTTACTTGCAATCATGTCGTCTTTGTTCTTACTATTGCAAGAAACCTCTTCTTGATTTACTTCAAATTCTTCTTTGTATAAATCTGCATGATATGTTTGAAGGAAATCTTGTTTTTCTACAAATTCTTCTTCATATATTTGACCACAATTGCTATCATGTTCTTATTTTTCATCAACAAAATGATTATCTTTACAATCTTATTCTATGAAATCTAAATTGCACCAGTCTTCAAAAATAAGATCAGCTGGATAGATCCTCCTGCAATTCTTATGAAAAGATGTGTGAAATTATTTTAACGATGAGATGTTGGAAGGAGGAAGAGACTTATACCAATGACGAGCATCTCCTCCCAAACTAAACATGAAAAGATTCATGAGGATGTCTTCATGATGGATATCTAATTGGTGCATGAGCTTATGAAATTCAAACAAATGTTGTGCATGATTATCATATTTATCCTCTCTAAAACTAGGAAGATAATCTCCCCACTCTCTAATATCAGGAACAACATTTGGAAAACCAAAAACATTTGTAAAGTCCAAAGGAGAAAACCACGCAGCAATCTGAGTAGCAAAAGAACTTGACATTTTGAAACCAGTGGATTCGGCAGTGAATCATGTGGACTCTTCAAACCAAGGAGTCACTAGTGTTGGGTATGTGTTATATTCTTTGCATGTGTGTGTGTGGGCACATCATATTCGACAAATGCGTCTGAAGATCCCAATTTTTGTTGTTGATTGTGTCGTGTGTGTTGGGTGATTTCCTGTGGGCGGGGGGGCAGGTTTGGCCCCCCCTAGTTATGCGCAGTGTTCAGGGCAGCGCCC
The DNA here is from genome assembly GCA_900067695.1 of Picea abies. Taxonomy (NCBI): domain Eukaryota; kingdom Viridiplantae; phylum Streptophyta; class Pinopsida; order Pinales; family Pinaceae; genus Picea; species Picea abies. The sequence goes on from CBVK0100097278.1 coordinate 10,925, forward strand.
TGGAAAAAAAAAATGGGTGGTTTTTGCTATTTTAGCGGATTTTGATATTTTTAGTGGTTTTCTAAATTAATCTCAAATTAAGGGATTAGAGTTTTGGTAGCTACAAAATACCTACAACATTGTATATATTTTATGGTGAATGGTGAAATTAATACAATGAAGAGTTGAAAGGTGTGGCACCAAGGAAGGTTTGTTTTCTCCCGGTTAAGGGTTTCCAGCGTAAATCTCTGTGTACTATGTGTATGAGCCATTGATTAATTTATGTTTTGCTTAAGAATCTGTATGCATTGTTGTACTTCATAGGTTTAAAACTTACATGTGGTATCAGAGCTCATTTTTGGCTTCAGGGGGGCACCTTTGTTGCTGAGGGTTTGGCTCGGTCTTGATAGATCAAGTTTATCTTGGCTCTGTGATAAATATGGGTTTAGTGGGAGCTTTTGCTGTGGTAATTCGAATGTAGAAAGAGGAATGGCGAGCTCTTATAGAATCAAGATAGAGACGTTCAACGGTAAAAAATTTGATCTATGGAAGCTCAAGATGGAGGACCTTCTTGTAGACAAAGAACAATGGATTGTTGTGGATCCTGGTACACATCCTACTGGTATGTAGTCTATAGGCACACAGTCTACTGGTACACAACCTAATAGTACACAAACTACTAGTACACCACCTATTGGTATGTTGAAGGAAGATTGGGAGAATGACGCAAACGCGCCACCGGGCACGTCCGCTCCCACAGGACCTTCTCTTCCTTAGGCCCGAAGAACTGAAATTTTCTTCAACCCCCTTATCGGGAGTTCTCAATACCCACAGAATGCTCCTTTGATCTCCCTACTCCAAATCGGGAAATCGGACTTCGCAAGATCGCGAGTCCTAAAACCTCAGGATCGGGTCTCACAAATCCCCAAAACCTGATGAATATTCACCCACACTTTCCTTGCTTTTGTCGGGAATTTTCCCCCGTCGGGAAATCGACACTTACAAGGTCGTGATCCACTGCCCTCACAGATCCCCGACCCCTGATATTCGATGGTACCTCTCTCCACTCCTTAGCTCCCTCTAGCTAACTCCTTTCTCATGCGACCTACTAGTCAACGAGACCTCGGTCCTTTCCCCTATCGGAGTTTCGAAATTCGCGGAATTTGAGTGTGTGGAAATTACGCTCTCGGGATCTCCGATTCTCCGATTCCCGATGCCACTTTGCGTTGAATTCTGTGAGGTTGACCCTTCGACACCTGTCCTTTTCTCTGGCGCCTATGGCCCACACTTCTGTCACGATCGGGAAATCGTGGATCGTGACTTCAAGTTGCAAGAGTTTCCTGCTTCCAGAAACTCCGATGCCCCGAACTCCGACTCTTTGGGATCTCTTGCCACGCGTCCTCGTTGATGGGTGGTTCAAAGCTCGTCGGGATATCGCGGATCGCGATTCCAACGTGCAAGAGTTTCTTACTTCCAAAAACCCTGATGTGTTAAATCTCGACTCCTACCTTGATGCCTGACGTGTGTCCTGCCGGGATCAACAGCTATGATTTCATTGGCGTTTCGAGACTCAAAAGGTCTCAGTTCTCTCAACCTTCAAAACTCCGATGCCTCCAATATCCTGATGCCTTCGCGGGACTTCTCTCCTGCACACTAGGGCTTAAGCCTGACGCAACTTCTGCCAAATCTGACGGTTGGCGGGAAATTGATTGTTGATCCGACGGATCACAATCTTCTGGGCTCGTCCTTCTGGATATAACTGTAACCTCGCCGCTGATTTGGAAAATCCAACGACTGACGGGATTTTTCGACCCTCGCCACAAGATCTGGGCCGTCGGTTCCTCCTCCTTGAAGATTTCTTAAGAATGGCTAAGTATTCCTTCTCAGAACTTTCCCTCTAACACATGTACTTGCAACTCTTGCTCGAACATTCCACGGCACAAAATTCCTGTGCTCTCCTTCGACGATATCTCGAAGGTTCTATACCTCCTAAGCTTTCCCACTCTGATTCCTTTAGAGGGACTTGCACGCACTCCTTGCGGAAACCCTGCAAACACTTCGAGTGTTCGACCTTCTTCGACTCTGTGCACACCTGCAGCAGCAGTCCCCTAAATCTTCCTTCTCAGACTCACGACTGAGACTTCCTCTTCAGCCTGTGTGCTCCTTGCATGGCTTCAGCAACCCACTTTCACTTCTGGGTGAATAAGAACAAAAGTTAGACTATCTAAGCCTTCATCAACGCACTCCTTGCGGATGAATTTCAACTGCACACCTTGCAGGAATCTCTTGGCTCAGATAGAGAAACAATTGAAACTTATTCCATCTCCCCCTTTAGACTTCAGTTTGAAACATGAAATCCCATACACAACATATAAAAGCAAATGTATGACAAGAAGCAAACATTCATGAGCACATCAACAATATACACAGAGAAACAACACAAACCATGAATTTGAATCAGAACTTTCTTCTATTAATTCAAATGCCTGTACATGGGTGTTCTTCATACACTATTCTCTGCTTGCTCTTCTCTTCTTCTGAGTGCTTCTATTATTATTTTACAATCAAATCTAGAATTAAAAATCCTATCTACCAGCATTAACTAGATTAAATGCCTCCTATCTACTAAGGAAGAGAGCTTAGAAGCTCAAGGTCCAATACAATATACAAGTGCACCTTCATAAATAACTTCATTAAAGACTTGTGCAACAATCCCAAAGCATTTTCAAAAATTTGGGTTGGTTTGTCCAGTTGATCTCCGCTTGATGTGTTGGCTCACTTGATGAGTCAGTAATTCTCCTACATCATACTCCTCGGCTTGAAAACTTTCATGGGCTCTTGTCCATGAGCTCCTGCACAGTCTGTCCATGCTTTTGAATATCTTCTTCAGTCTCCCAGCTGGCATCTTCCACTGGATGGCCCTTCCATTTGACCAGATACTCATAGTATTCCTTTTGTCTGGTCTTTTTGCTCACCTTCCTGTCGAGTATACGATCCATCTGTGGCTCCTCTGCAATCGACATCTGCTTCTGCCACTGAACCTCTGGCTGCTCATCACTTCCAGCTCCTGCTTCCTCAGCCTTATATGGATATAAGTCTGAGACATTGAATGTCGGAGATATTCCGATCTCATCCGGAAACTCAATTTCATAAGAATTTTCTCCTAATTTCTTCAGGACTTTACATGGCCCAATTTTCTTCATCTTTAGTTTATTATATGTTCCCCTTGGGAACCTTTCTTTCCTCAAATGTGCTAGAACTAGATCACCAATCTCGAACTGAAGTTGTCTCCAATGCTGATCCTCTCTGCGCTTATATTCTTGATTTGATTTCATCAGTCGCTCCTTCACCTGGTCGTGGAGTTCTTTCATCGCATCTGTGAATTCTCCAGCGCTTGCGCTCTTAGTCATTATCTGTTCTGAATCCCTCAGTTCATAAACTCCTCTTGGCTGCCTACCATATACAATCTCAAATGGACTTTTCCCTGTGCTTCTGTTCACTGAGTTGTTGTACGCAAACTCTGCCTGTGGCAACACATTGTCCCAACTGTTGTGGTGCTCTGTCACCAAGCTTCTTAATAAGTCTCCCAGACTTCTATTTACCACCTCTGTTTTCCCATCCATCTCTGGATGATAGGAAAAAATAAACATCAAGTTAGTCCCCATCTTCTTCCAGAGTGTCCTCCAGAAATGTCCAATGAATTTCGTGTCCCTGTCTGAAATTATACTTCTAGGTAACCCGTGAAGTCAAATGACCTCCTTGAAGAACAAATTTGCGATGTGAGTCACATCGTTGGTCTTTTGGCACGGGACAAAATGTGCCATTTTGGAAAACCTGTCAACCACCACAAAGATCGAATCATGTCCTCTTTGCATCCTACGCAATCTCAATACAAAATCCATGCTGATTTCATTCCACGGCCTCTCGGGTATGGGTAATGGTTGATAGAATCCCGCATTCTGCTTCCTGCCCTTTGAATGCTGGCAAAATCTGCACCTGTCTACAAATCTCTTGACTTCTGACCACATCCCTGGCCAAAAGTATGCTTCGCTTAGCTTTGCAAATGTCTTGTCGTGGCCAAAATGCCCTGCCAAGCCTCCACTGTGTTTTTCTTTTAACAGATTCTCCCTCATGGAGAAATTTGGAATGCATAGTTGATTGTCTTTGAACAACAACCTATCCTGGATCACATACTCTATCCACTGACTTCGATCTCTGAGAAATGGGTTCTCAGCTACTCCATACGCTTCACTGAAATCCTGATCAATTGCATATATGTCCTTAATATCATCAAAGCCTAAAGTCTTTACTTTGAACTCCTGCAACAACAAACATTTCCTGCTCAAAGCATCAGCCACTTTGTTAGCAGTACCTGAAATATGTTTAATTACAAATGTAAAATTCTGCATGTATTCTACCCATTTAACATGCCTCTGATTCAATTTCTCTTGTCGAGTTACATACTACAAAGCATGGTTATCACTATATAAAATAAATTCTCTCGGAATCAAATAGTGTCTCCATTTCTTCAATGCCTGTATGACGGCATAAAATTCCTTATCATATGTGGAATACTTTTCCTTTGCCTCATTCAGCTTCTCGCTGAAATATGCAATCGGTCTATCCTCCTGACTCAAGACCGCTCCTATGGCAAACCCGCTTGCATCACATTTCACCTGAAATGTCTTTTGAAAATCCGGCAACACCAAAATCGGTTGTTCCGTGATCTTTCATTTCAACATATTGAAACTCTTCTCTGCCTCTTCAGTCCAATGAAAATATTTATGTCTTTTCCTGACTGTGTCCATCATCGCTGCGCTAATTCCACTAAAATTTCTGATGAATTTCCTGTAGAAACTAGCCAGTCCATGAAAACTTCTCACCTCAAAAACATTTCTCAGTGATGGCCAATTTTTAACTACTTCCACCTTGTCTGGATCCATCTTCAATTCATTCGCTAATATGACAAATCCCAAGTAAATGAGTTATGTCTTCATAAAAGAGGATTTCCTCATGTTGATCAACAACTTCTCCTGCTGTAGCTTCTTCATTATTGCAGCTAAATGCTTCAGATGTTCTTCTCTTGTTTTATTGAAAATCAATATGTCATCCAGATAAACAATGAAAAACTTTCTGATGAATTCCTTCAGCACTTCATTCATCAACCTCATAAAGGTACTTGGCGCATTCGTCAAGCCAAACGACATGACTAGACATTCGTATAACCCTTCGTTGGTTTTGAAGGTCGTCTTCCACTCATCGCCTTCCCTCATGCAAATCTGATGGTATCCGCTTTTCAAATCAACCTTTGAAAAAAATTTGGCTCCACCTAAACAGTCCATCAAGTCGTCCATCCGTGGCAATGGAAACCTGTACCTGATGGTTATCTTGTTAATGGTTCTGTAATCGGTGCACATTCTCCAACCTCCATATTTCTTTGGACTCAATACCGTTGGAACGGCACATGGACTCAAACTTTCTCTGACCAGTCCTTTATCTAACAGTTCATGTACCTGCCTTTTGACTTCTTCGTTCTCCTACGGCGTCAACCTATACACAGCTTTAGTCGGCAAACTAGCTCCTGGTATGAGGTCTATATGGTGACTTACGCTCCTCATCGGCGGCAATGAATGAGGTAATTCATCTACCACTATGTCAACGAACTCCTCCAGCAGTTCCTGAATTTCTTCCGACAAATCATCCACTCTTGTGCTGGTCAAAACGATTTTGGGTTTTCTGACCACAAAGAATTGTGGATCTTCCTTCTTCTTTACCTCCGTAAGAAGCTCCTTCCCACTCATGAGAAGTACCCTATTGTTCACTTTCGGCTTCACCTCCTTATATTTTATCGGAAGTAACATATGTGTTCTCCCATTCTTCTCTAAAGTATATGTATTCATCTTCCCATCATGAATTACGTTCCTGTCATATTGCCATGGTCTTCCTAGCAATAAATGACACACATCCATAGGAATAACATCACATAAAATCCTATCATTATATCCTCCTATCTTAATGTCCACTAAGCACTGTTTAGTGACATTTACCTGATGTCCCTTCTATAGCCATGAAACTTTGTATGGACTTGTGTGATCAGTTGTCTCCAACTCTAGTTTCTCCACCATCTCAGTTGAAATGAGATTATCTGTGCTACCGCTGTCCACGATAACCTTGCACACCATGTCTTTGGTCTTGCATGTATTTCTGAAAATTCTGTTTCTTTGAGTTGTGTCCACCTCCTTCTCGGGTGTTAAGATAACTTTACGCATCATCAATGACCTTCTGTCTTCTGCGTCTCCTGCTTTAGCATCTCGCCTCTGTGCCTCGGCGATGTGAGCTTCTCCTTCATCCTTCTTCTTATCTGGACGGTCAAATGACTTGTGTCCATTCTTTCCACACGTGAAGCATGTGATGACTCCACCTCTACCTCTTCCTCTACCTCTGGTACGAGGAAATGTGTTATTATCAGTGTATCCTCCTCCCTGTTCTGTATGCTTCCTTCGTTGTTCAGCATGTTGGCCTTGCTGTGAACTTCCACCTCTTTATGTTCTAGTCTGAGGCTTCTTCCAGTCATCTTTGGATTTTTGGAACCTATCTTGGGCAACTGACCTACCTCTTGGCTGGCTCCTACCTCAGCCTCGTTGTCCTGGCTTACGGCTCAGCTTCTCTTCAGCTTTCAATGCCATTTGATATGTATCCTCCACTGTTCGGATGGTGGTCATACTCATATCGTCCTGGATATCATATCTCAAGCCATTCATATACCTGGCAACTTTTTCATCATCGCTCTCCCGATGACCTGCTCTAATATTTAGCTTGTAGAATTCCTCAGTATACTCCTTCACTGTCATCAGCTTCTGTCTCAGGTTTTGCATTCTCTTGAACAGTGTGATTTGATAATCCCTTGGGATGAACTTTGCCTTCATCTTTGCAATCATTCGATCCTAGCTTTTAATCTTTTTCTTGCCTTTGCAGCGTCTATCTGATTGAAGCTCGTCCCACCATAACGATGCGTGTCCCTTCAATTTTGTGACATCATGCCTAACCTTCTTATCTTCTTCGATATCTTCATAATCGAAGTAAGTGTCAAGAGCTCTAATCCAGTCTAGAAGCTCTTCTGCATCCAGATTCCCTTCATAAGTTGGAATGTCCATCTTTCTCTTCGAACTCATCTGGGCGATAGCCTTAATTAATCGCTCATTGGTTGCATCTTCAACTACAACTTCTCCTTGTTGTTCAACCTCTACTTCACCTTCGGAGTCACTTAGATCTCCAGCACTGGCTGTGCGTCTCTGCGCTGCCTCCATATCTTCTAGTCTCGCTCAGAGATCACGGATCTACCTCTCCATTTCTGGATTATGTTCTTGTCTCCCTCTTCTTCTCTGGTTCTCCCTATCCTCTGGATCGGGTGATTGTATTTCTCTCCTCGACGGCATGGTAAAATTTTCTTTTCTTCTCGGCTATAGAAAGCAAAGAAATTTTCTTGCTCTGATACCACTCTGATGCAAACGCGCCACCAGGCACGTCCGCTACCACAGGACCTTCTCTTCCTTAGGCTTGAAGAACTGAAATGTTCTTCAACCCCCTTATCAGGAGTTCTCAATACCCACAGAATTCTCCTTTCATCTCCCTACTCCAAATCGGAAAATCAGACTTGGCAAGATCGTGAGTCCTGAAACCTCAGGATCGGGTCTCACAAATCCCCAAAACACGATGAATATTCACCCACACTTTCCTTGCTTTTGTCGGGAATTTTCCCCCGTCGGGAAATAGGCACTTACGAGGTCGTGATCCACTGCCCTCACAGATCCCCGACTCCTGATCCCCGATGGTACCTCTCTCCACTCCTTAGCTCCCTCCGGCTAACTCCTTTCTCATGTGACCTGCTAGTCCACGAGACCCCGGTCCTTTCCCCTATCGGAGTTTTGGAATTCGCGGAATTTGAGTGTGTGGAACTTACGCTCTCGAGATCTTCGATTCTCCAATTCCTGATGCCACTTGGCGTTGACTCCTGCGAGGTTGACCCTTCGACACCTGTCCTTTTCTCTGGCGCCTATGACCCACACTTCCATCATGATCGGGAAAACACGGATCGTGACTTCAAGTTGCAAGAGTTTCCTGCTTCCGGAAACTCCGATGCCCCGAACTCCAACTCTTCGGGATCTCTTGCCACGCATCCTCATTGATGGACGGTTCAAAGCTCGTCGGTATATCACGGATCGCGATTCCAACGTGCAAGAGTTTCTTACCTCTGAAAACCCCGATGTGTTAAATCTCGACTCCTCCCTTGATGCCTGACGCGTGTCTTGCCGGGATCAATGACTATGATTCCATCGGCGTTTCAAGACTCAAAAGGTCTCAGTTCTCTCGACCTTCAAAACTCCGATGCCTTCAATATCCCGATGCCTTCGCGGGACTTCTCTCCTACACACTAGGGCTTAACCCCGATGCAACTTCTGCCAAATCTGACGGTTGGTGGGAAATTGACTGTTGATCCGATGGATCACAATCTTCTGGGCTCGTCCTTCTGGATATAACTATAACCTCGCCATTGATTCAGAAAATCCAACGACTAACGAGATTTTTTGACCCTCGCCACAAGATCTGGGCCGTCGGTTCCTCCTCCTTGAAGATTTTTTAAGAATGGCTAAGTATTCCTTCTCAGAACTTGCCCTCTAACACATGTACTTGCAACTCTTGCTCGAACATTCCATGGCACAAAATTCCTGTGCTCTCCTTCAACGATATCTCGAAGGTTCTATACCTCCTGATCTTTCCCACTCTGATTCCTTCAGAGGGACTTGCATGCACTCCTTGCGGCAACCCTGCAAAAACTTTGAGTGTTCGACCTTCTTCGACTCTGCGCACACCTGTAGCAGCAGTCCCCTAAAGCTTCCTTCTCAGACTCACGACTGAGACTTCCTCTTCAGCCTGCGCGCTCCTTGCATGGCTTCAGCAACCCACTTTCATTTATGGGTGAATAAGAACAAAAGTTAGACTATCTGAGCCTTCATCAACGCACTCCTTGCGGATGAATTTCAACTGCACACCTTGCAGGAATCTCTTGGCTCAGATAGAGAAACAATTGAAACTCATTCCATCTCCCCCTTCAGACTTCAGTTTGAAACATGAAATCCCATACACAACATATAAAAGCAAATGTATGACAAGAAGCAAACATTCATGAGCACACCAACAATATACATAGAGAAACAACACAAACTATGAATTTGAATCAGAACTTTCTTCTATTAATTCAAATGCCTGTACATGGGTGTTCTTCATACACTATTCTCTTCTTGCTCTTCTCTTCTTCTGAGTGCTTCTATTATTATTTTACAATGGTACAATGAGGGTGTCTAAATCCGTTTTCCCTCTCGGACTCTAAACTATCAAATCTAGAATTAAAAATCCTATCTACCAGCATTAACTAGATTAAATGCTTCCTATCTACTAAGGATGAGAGCTTAAAAGCTCAAGGTCCAATACAATATACAAGTGCGCCTTCATAAATAGCTTCATTAAAGACTTGCGCAACAATCCCAAAGCATTTTCAAAAATTTGGGTTGGTTTGTCCAGCTGATCTCCGCTTGATGTGTTGGCTCGCTTGATGAGTCGGTGATGCTCCTGCATCAGAGAAGTTGGATAGAAGAGCAAGGAGTAATATTTGGCTCTGCCTGGTAGATTCGGTGTTGTTGAATGTCTCGAGAGAATCTACAGCCAAGGAACTATGGGATAAGTTAGGGAATTTGTATCAATCAAAGTCCATGATAAACAAGTTGTTTCTTCGAAAAAAATTGTATCATCTTAGGATGGAATATGGAGATTATTTGACAGAACATTTAAATGCCTTTAATGCTCTGGTAAGTCAACTGGTATCTATTAATATTACGATTGCAGAAGAAGATAAGTGTATTACTTTGATATGTTCTTTTCCAGACTCCTGGGATAATCTGGTTGGAGAAATTGGTAGTACCACTCAATCTACATTAAAGTATGAGGATGTAGTTGCATCCTTGTAATCTAAAGAGATGAGGCAGAAAATCATGGATAGTCAAAGCATAGATGATTTATTTGTAAGAGGCAGTATCCAAGACAGGAATCCTGGTAAGTCTTCGGGGGGGGAGATCTCTATCTACATGTAGATCTAAGTCTCCAGGAAAATCTTTGAGGAAATGATGGAAGTGTGGTAAAACAGGGAATTATAAGAAAGATTGCAAGTCTAAGAAGGTTGATAAACCAAAGGGATCTGATAATACCTCTTCCATAGAGGAAACAACCTCCACTGAAGAAGAAGGTGATGTTTACCTGGCATCTTAAAGTACGCATGCAGACCGTGGTGTATGGTTAATCGACTCAGGTGCGTCATATCATATAACTCCTCACAGGGAGTGGTTCTGTGAATATGCAAAATATGATGGTGGTGATGTATTCCTAGGAGATGACTCGACAACCAAAATCATGGTTCATGGAAGGGTTAAGTTGTTGCTAAAATATGGAAGGATTAGAACTCTCCCTAGGGTTCTGCACATTCCAAAACTAGCTAGGAGCCTAATATTTGTAAGCAAGCTGGATGATGTAGGAGTGGATATTGTATTGGGAAAGGGAACTTGCAAGATGGTACAAGGAGAAATGGTGTTGATGAGGGGAGTTCAGTGTGGAACTATGTACAAGTTGTTCGGAAGAACTTATACTAATGGGTGTAACAATTATGTTGTCCCTGAGCATAGAAATAAATATTACAAGACCAATATTTTCCCTGGAAAGAAGACCATGTCGTGGCATCAAAGACTGGGGCATATTGGAGAAAATGGCCTTCGAACACTACACGGTAAAGGTATGGTTGAAGGTATGTCTAATTTCACTCTAGATTTTGATTTCTGTGAACATTTCATATATGGTAAACATAATCGAGTAAGATTCCCATCTGGTGCTACAAGAGAAAAGGGGATCTTAGAGTTGAGACACAGTGATTTGTTTGGACCTATACATGTTCCATCACTAGGTAAATCTATGTATTATGTTTCATTCATAGATGATTTCTCAAGGAACACACGGATTTATTTTCTTAGAAATAAATATAAGGTATTTGATAAATTTAAAGAGTTTAAGGCTCTGGTAGAAAATGAGACAGAGAAGAAAATAAAGGTATTGAGGACAAATAATGGTGGAGAATTATGTGGAAATGAATTCAAAGAATTCTATAAGAAGTGTGGTATAGCAAGGCAGAAGACTACTCCATACACACCTCAACAGAATGGAGTTGCAGAAAGGATGAACATGCCACTGATGGAAAAATCAAGGAGCAGGCTTAGTGGTGTCGAGTTAGGACAGAAATTCTAGGTAGAGGTAGTGGGTACATCATGTTACCTGGTCAATCGATCACTCTCATTAGCGTTGGATGATAAAACTCCACACGAGGTATGGATTGGTAAGAAACCCTCTCTTGAACATATCATAGTGTTTGGTTGTGATGCTTATGTACATTTTCCAAAGGAAAATAGGAGTAAGTTGGATAATAAAGATGAAAAGTGTATCTTTATGGGTTATAAATATGGTGTGAAAGGTTATAAGCTTTGGAACCTAGAAACTAAGAACATTGTTCACAGTCCGAATGTTGTTTTTAGAGAGGTAAAAGATGCTTCCAAACATGAATTCCTACCAAGGCAAGAAGAACCTGAGAAACTAGAGTTTGAGTTGGATGATGCAAAATCTGAATCATCTAAAGAAGATGAAGAAGAAGAAGAAGACCCTCATACCCTAGTATTGAGGAGATCAGTGAGGGAAACAAGGCAACCAGAAAGGTATAGTCCATATGATTTCGTTCTTTTTTTTCTTTATCTATTACTGATGATGATCCTAGAACTATCAAGGAAGTAGTGAATTTAGAGGATAGTAAACTCTGGAAGAAGGCCATGGTTGAAGAAATGGATGCCTTAGATAATATTAAGGCATGGGATATAGTTGAGTTGCCAACCGGAAGAAAATATGTTGGTAGCAAATGGTTGTTTAAGAAGAATTTTAATGCAGAAGGAAAAGTGAAGAAATACAAAGCTCAGTTAGTAGCAAAGGGTTATTCCCAGGTAGAGGGAATTGACTTTGGTGAGATTTTTTCTCATATTGCCAAGTTAACTTCTATTAGATTAATTTTATATATTGTTGTTTCTTTTGATATTGAAGTGGAGCAGATGGAGGTGAAGACAACATTCCTACATGGGGATCCAGAAGAATAAATCTACATGAAGCAACCATAAGGATTTGTAGTGAAGGGAAATAAAGAGTTGGTCTATAAGCTAAAGAAGTCACTATATGGTCTAAAGCAATCACCTAGGATGTGGTACCAAAAGTTTGACACATACATCCTTGGATTGGGATTTGTGAGAAGAAAGGTTGATCACTGTGTATATTCCAAGCAGGTTGGTAATCACTTCATTTATGTAGTGTTGTATGTTGATGACATGTTATTGGTAGGAAACAACATGGATGTTATCAAGGAGGTGAAATCACAACTATCCTCCAAAATTGACATGAAAGATCTCGGTGTTGCTAACTTCATTCTGGGAATGGAGATTAAAAGAGATCATGCAAACAGGAAACTCTGGTTGAATCAGAGAAAATATGTTGAGACGATATTGCAGAGGTTTAATATGCATGGAAGTAAACCAGTCAAGGTTCATTTACCTATAGGTGTAAAGGTGATTGCATATCATTGTCCCAAGACACAAGAAGAAGAAGAGGACATGTCCCATGTTTTGTATGCCAATGCAATTGGTAGTTTGTCGATGTATGCAATGGTTTGTACTAGAACTAACATTGCACATGCAGTGGGAGTTTTGAGCAGGTATATGTCAAAACTAGGGAAGGAGCATTGGACAACAATAAAGAGGGTCTTCAGGTATTTGTGTGGCACTACCAATTATGGATTGTGCTACCAAGGAAGACCAAGATTGGATAGAGTGGTGGATATACATGGGTTTGTTGATGTAGACTGGACTAGAGATATAGATCACAAAAGATCCACAAGTGGGTATGTTTTTAACCTATTTGGAGGAGCAGTCAATTGGATGAGAAAAATAGAGTATGTAGTGGCACTCTCAACTATAGAAGTTGAATACATGGCAGCCATGCATGCAAGCAAGGAAGCAGTATGGTTACAGAGATTATGTTCAGGTATTGGGTTGGTACAAAAAGCAGTGAGATTAGAGTGTGACAGTCAAAGTGCAATCTTCCTGGAAAAGAACCATGCTTATCATTCGAAGACAAATCATATTGATGTTCAATATCACTTTGTGAGAGACATGGTTGACGAAAAGAAGGTGTTGTTGGAAAAGGTTGACACTTTGAAGAATGTTGCAGATTCATTGACAAAGTTTGTGAGCACAGAGAAGTTCTTCTGGTGCAGAGTAACAATGGGCATTGTTTCCTTGGATTGTTGACTATGTAATCCTATGAACCCCTGTATGCAAAGAAAACAACAAGTGGGATAATGGTGGGTATGTGTTATATTATTTGCATATGTGTGTGGGCGCGTCAGATTCGACAACTGCGTCTAACGATCCCAACATCCTTAGCTCTTTGTGTCATGTGCATCGGGCACTTTCTTGGGGGGGGTCCCAGGGGGGGCAGGTTCCCCCCCCGGTTATGCATAGTGTTTGGGGCAATTCCTTGAAATTTGTTTTGGGCAGTTTTTCCTTTTTTAGCAGATTTTTCTATTTTTAGCGGTTTTTTAAATTAATCCTAGATTAAGGGATTAGGGTTTTGGTAGCTACGAAATACCTAAAACATTGTATATATTGTATGGTGAATGGTGAAATTAATACAATGAAGAATTGAAAGGTGTGACACCAATGAAGGTTGGTTTTCTTCCGGTTAAGGGTTTCCAGTGTAAATCTATGTGTACTATGTGTATGAGCCATTGATTAATTTATGTTTTGCTTAAGAATTTGTATGCATTGCTTTACTTCACAGGTTTAAAACTTACAACCATGTGAATGATTAGAGCTAGTTGAATGCCTATCCCTTGTTCACCATCAAGGAATAGATATAAACTTTGTTGTACCCCAGGGAAGATATAGACCTTAAAAATCATCCCCGACAACGGCGCCAAAAAGATGTTCCTGAGATTGATTCTAAGGCTCGAAGAATAATTTCAGGCATCAAAGGTTTTTAATGAAATGTTTTTATGAGTGCTTTTTTCTACCTTTAGTTTTCTGAGAAATAATCTTAAAATGAAATTAATAATAAGACAGTACAAAGGTTGTATCTCGTTATATGAGTCGCAATTATAATGTCAAATGATGTATAAATATTTACAAAATTGTTAAACAAAGTCAGGTATTAATTACAGATAAGTCTCACATTGTTCGCAGTAGAAGAAAAGTAGAAGTTGCACCCTTGAACATGATATAAAAATGCAGTAATTCACACAGATCACAGGTCTTGTTTTACTCACAGTAATAACAGAGGAAAAGTTGTTTACTGAATAAACTCTTGGTATAATATGATCACAGTAGATGTAGTACTAAATTGAAATCAATCACTCTTCAAGAATTACATAAATAAATTCAGAGAAATGGAAACACAGAGGGAACACATAACTCAAATTGAACAAAACTTAGAATCTTTGTCTTCACTTGTATTAATACTCAAAAAGAGTTTATATTTTACATTCGGCAAGAAGCATCCTACATTGGGCCAGAAGCCACACTGAATAGATCCAAAATATATCTATTTATACAAAAATTGTCTCAACTTAAAACCCTTGGACTTCCCACAATATCTTCCTAAAAATAGAATACCATCTGAATGAAATAAAAACATGTAGATATTGTTGATTTTTTATATGATGTGTTGGTGCTTCATCTGTCTCTTCATTTTCTCACAGATGCATTTATTTTCATTTTTAATTTGAACCGGGTACACATGTCCATTAAGGTCACCACAATCATTAGCTTACTGTATTTTCCATCTAATTTCATTTCCATATGTCCCTTCAGATGTGTTTACTGGGATAAAAAATTGTAGTTGAAGATATGGGGGTGGTAACTGGACATGTAGCTCATCTCGGGCATGTTATGGGATGGATAATAGTTGCGGGGAAGAGTAACCATTCACGAACAAAATGACGTGGGGACAAGTATCCAATAAGGAGGTGGGAAGAGTGGATGCAAGAAGTTAGGTGGTGAGGTGGACCGTATCAGGAGCATGGAGGGTGTGACAGGATGAACGGTGAAAGGTGGAGTGGGTGGAGGATAGGTGTTGATTCAGGATTCTAACGGTCTATTTTGCAGGGGCACGAGGAAGTGGTTTTGAGGTAACCCACCTTTCACCCTGCAATGCACCTAATGCTGCCACGTACCCCCAAGAGAAAACCATGATTTAAATTGCGGGACCGCTTTTCAAAATTAAAATCCGCGCAACTTGGCCCCCCGCAATCGTTCTCGGCCGTTGATCTCCACGGGCTATTAAAACACGACTGTCGATCTTGCAAAGTGAGATAAGTGCCCAAAGGTTAAGCTAAGGTCACATCTCTTGATCACATGTAGAGAAGACAGAGTGAACTTTGTGCAATTTCTTGTCCGTCAATCCAAGAAGGGGACACGTGTCAGCCAATCCTGCACTCTAGAGGATAACCATTTCGGAAGAAAGACAGATGCATGAAGCGAGATATCCCGAAGGCCCGAAGTTCATCTGGACCATTGATATAAGTGGACATGTGTCGACAGATCAGGCACTTCGAAAGGTTTGCGATGTTATGCATCTTGGAATGTCTGAAGGCTGGAGTTATGAAGTAAATCTCAGTCGTCCAAATCAAAAAGACATGTTGTGTCAGACCTCTTACTTCAGGGACTTAGCACTTCGAGGGTTTGTGCTGTTGTGCATCTCGAAATGCCCGAAGTCCGGAGTTTCGAAGTAAATCTCATCCATCAAAATCAAAAGGACACACGACGCCAGATCTCCTACTTTGGGGACTTAGCACTTCGGCGGATTGTGTTGTTGTGCATCTCGTAAAGCCCAAAGCCCGGAGTTTTGAAGTAAATCTCATCCATCCAAATCAAAAGGACACGTGGCGCTAGATCTCTCACTTTGGAGACTTATCACTCTGGAAGGTTACACTCTGCACATTCTTGCTCCCATTTCTATCTATTTAACCCTTCCCTGCCATATTTGGTCCCTTTATTTGTAACATCCCCAGCGATCAACCGGCCTGGGAAATGCCACTACTCAACTCTGACTTAGCTGCGATACCAAACTGTAGCATCCTCAACCCTCCACAGAGATCGGGTAATGCTACCACTACGGAACATTCACATATAAATATATATAACATGCATTTTAATAGAAATTAAACACATAACACAGAGCTACTATTACCATTCATATTCAAACAAGATTAACAGTAAATCCACATGCAACGGAACACATGATAACATTCAAGCATTCATAGAACAAACATGCATAACGTATAAATTAAGCACAGACTAATACTTATCTTTTAGCTAGAGTAAATCCACCAACTATGTACAGACCTTCAACAAACCTCACATTCATAGACCACGTTGCTCATCACACTTAGTAGTGGGTCACCCCTGAGTTGGGACTAAGCTCCACCTAGGGAAAGGGAATCCTAGACTAGGCTAAGGTTACAGGAAACTGCACAATGCAACCGGAAGGATTCTCTCCAAGAGCCTTCTTACGCCCACTACTCACTGACTCTCATTCCCCACATGCTTTTTCCACCCGAGAGTATACACCTTCATCATAACACAGTCCATCCACTGCTTCACCTCCCTCTCAAGGTCTCAGCAACAGGTCGGATCAGGAATTTTCAGAGCTTCGTAGTTGGTGTTGGAATCTCTTTGGGATAAAACCACTTCCCAACAAACTCTCTCACCTAGGAGAGTTTCTCACAGACCTAACAACCTACCTCTTCAACTACAGCCACCTCCCTCACCTGGAGAGAGTGTTGCACACAAGCCTTAAAACCTGCTTCTTCAACTCCGTTGTCACACAAGGAGGACAACAACAAGGCTCAACAAGGAATAGACGACGACAGCAAGCCACACTCAGTCCAGGAACTACATGGCCACAACATGTCCACCTTAGCCATCAGTAAATAATAAAAAATTATTATCCCCTTTAGAGGTAAGCCCCCTAGCTTATCCCCTAGGCCCACACACTTAGCCTCCTCCCTTACCCAACCTTGTGGAAGCTTAGTCCCCCATCACTCTTTCTTCATGGTCGGTTTGCACGCAACGATGTTTATATTTTATTAATGATATGCATAATTACATATACTAAATCAATCTCTTGGCCTTTATCACTTAGGCTCTCTAGCCTAATAAACACATAATCCCACCAGCTTATCAACACTCGGCTCACTAGCCTACAAAACATGTTTACAATTTATAAATACAATTGGGGCTCATCCTTGGGGATATTAAAATCCCCTCCCCTTATTTTTTCACTGTCCTCAGTGCAACTCTTTACACAACATCAACAAGATTTCCAAAATCTTCAAAAAGATGTGGGTACTCTACCCGCATAGCATCTTCATGCTCCCATGTTGTGTCCTCAGCACCAGACCAGGTCCATTGGACCTTTACAAGCTCTATGGCTCAATTTTAGAGTTGTTTTCTCTTCCAGTCCAATATGTGCATCAGATGCACTTGCAAGATGCCTTCTTGCTCCACCTGAATCGCATTCCAATAGATTACATGATTAGCATCAGGTATATATTTCTTAAGCAATGAAATATTAAACACATTATGTACAGTCATGGATGCAGGTAATGCAAGAATATATGCAATGTATATATATGTATATACAGGCAATTCTAATAATATTATAACCTATATACAAGATACACAACATACAATAAATAGAGAATTGTACTTATCTTTTGATTGAGAAGACTTCCATATCAACATGGTCTAGACCAAGGTACCAAACCTCAGCAGCACTCCAACCAACGGTCTCTCTTCCCCACATGTTTGTCCCACCCCAGAAGTGTGCACCTTCATTGTCACACAGTCCCTCGACTACTACACCTCCCTTTCCTTGGGCTTCAGCAACAAGCCGGCTCAGGAAGTCTCAGAGCATCGTGGATCCCGGAGTTTCAACTTCCCTTAGAAATTTCCAATCATCATCTTCCCCAAGCTACTCTTTGTAGTCAACATTCTAACTTTTATCAACATTATCTCATCTGCATCACCCACATGTAGTTATCATGAGAAAACATAAAACAATTCATTTAGGAACTCCAATTAGTTCGAAAGGGAATTCAACTTTATCCCCAAAACATGAAATTATATTTCATAATTCATCTTGGTTGTTGCCATATTATGAATGCATCCATCCTTGTGGTTTTCCACGGGCACCAAACTGCATACCATTTTCCTACAAGGCTTCATCTTGCGTATTGCCAACAATTTTTAGTATTTCCTGTACATCATAATTCAATTGCAATATGTATAGAACCATATATAGTGAACTTAGAATTTCCTACACCTAGAAATTCAATCACAATTACCCAACAATTTAATAAAATAGAATGAATCGTCATTCTATGCATATGCATGTTCACAATAATATCTATAAGTTCATTACTTCTTTTTCTGAACAAGGAAATTTTCCTGTAGTCAATGTTCATGTGACTACTTGACTTGCAACTTTTTTGTTGCAATGTCTAACACCTCCATGAAATGTCCTCAACTTCATGAGTTAACAACATTTCATTTGTTAGTAACAATTATTCCATGCAATAATATATATGCATGTACTTACAAAAACTCATTCATCCATTGCATTCAGTATACAATTATGTCACTGATTATGCATGAGTGCAATTCTCAATGCATAATTAATCAGTGCACCTTGCATTGGATTACATAATGCTCTTTATCTCAGTCATGTATCTCACCATCCATGAGTTGGAATTCTGGCCAATGTGTTAACACATTCTCCACACACTTCCTATTGTCTTCCCAATTAATTGGACTCCTTCCTTTTTGACCCGAACACTACACCAAGAATATAATTATGTGGTGTTCATTAGTGTTAGCAAAAAGGTTGCAGCCCAAGTTTTATTTAAAAGTAGAAATCTTTTAGTACCTGTGTGGCTCATAACCTTCCCCTATCCGTACCTCCGTACCTTTCCATATCCAACCATGTCCTAGTCTCATACATGACTAGTTTACTGGCATTCATTCCTATAACAAGTTCTTATCTTTTAATTCTTTGGTTATTACTCCATAACCAAATTAACATGGCATTCTACTATGTCAGTGTGTGCATTCAAAAGCTAAAAATATTTGAATTAATACAGGCCTCTAGCCTTTACCACATCCAGTGGTATGCATTAAATAATATAATCATGTGATTTTATAAAATAACTCTTGCTGAGGAAATTCTTACCTAAATTTCCTTTCAGCAATTATGCAAAAAGAGTAATAAAAACTCATACCTGCATGACTGCCATTAATAAATTTTATACTACCTGAATGTTTTATGGTAGTAGAAGATTTCATGCTTCTTTTATCAAACTTATAACCAACACTTCAGCTCTTTTTTGATTCCTTCCTTATGCAACAACATCACCAACAACACTTGCAAACATGCAAGCATTCTTTCCTATGGTTGACTCAACAAGTCGTAACATACTTGTTGCCACAAAAATTACAGCAACTTCCTTCTCCCTATACAACTTTTTCTTGTTGATCCCAGAAGTCTTCATTTTTTCCCAAATTCCTAAGTCTTCTTGTGCTCTCATTGTAGTCACTATACATGAATATTTCTTCCCTGAGCACTTTCAACGTAGTTCCCCTAACACAGTGGGGTCTGTTGACCTCATGGTCAAAGTATCTTTCAAACTTTTGAGTCGGATTGACTCTTTGGCCTTGTGATTGAACCAAAAACAATTATACGCAAGTCCCCTTTCCTTCTGTGTGTAGGTCCTGACAGACCAGCGGGCTATTCCTGCGCGCTTCCAAAACTCCAAGTTTCAGGCGCTAGCCCATTTTTCATTAGTCCTTTCCTTCATAAGACTCTGGGCTATGACCTCATGGAAAATTGTTATTGTGGGCGAGGGAAAGAGTGGTTCTAGGCCAACCCGCTTTTCGCCCTACAATTCACCTCTAGCTGCCACACATCACTTTGTTAAAATCGTGGTATAAATTGCGGCCCGCTCTCAGATTTTTAACATCTGAGCAAGTTTTGGCCCTACAATGCAGCTCATTTGTTGATCTCCAATCCCTTGGTGATGATCCACGATTAATGGATGCCATCTATCCTCCTTCCACATGTGATCCCAGATCTACACGATCTGTCAACACGTAGCTCCCTTCCAAATCAACGGTTATGGTTGATTCTGGCTCTCTGGCCCTCGGGAGTTTCAACTCTCAACTATCTTCTTTTCCCCGTATAACAATATTCTGGAGTGGAAGATCTAATGAAACTTGTCCTCAAAAATCGAATGATTCTAATGAACTACGGCTCTCCGGCCTTCGGGAGTTCTCATGTCTCCACACACACAAATCTCCAGAGTGAATTTCCTCGGAATGACAGATCTTCTTCCATGTGTCCTCTCCAAATCCACGACCCTGATTCTCTTCGAGACTTCGGCTCTTTTCGACCGAGACCAAATCAGCAGTCCTTCGACCTCCTGCTTGATCAACAATCGATATCTCCTTCAAGACTTTAGTGCTTTCATCCTCTGCTTTCCTCTGAAGGGCTTTGTACCCAGAGTTCCAGATCTGGCGCCGCGCGTCCACTTTCAGATCAATGGACAAGATTTACTTTGGTTGTTTATCCTCCTCCTTGTCCAAAAACTTCCAAAGTTGTGGATCTTACACCACTTGTCCTCCTTGATAATGAATGGTCCCAAATCACTTCGGGACTTCAGGACTTTAACAAGTCCACTTCTCCTGCGCACACATGGGTTAAGTCTCATGCGCTTACCTCTGGATCCAACGGTTGTTGGTGCTTTACGCTCAGACCTAACAAACAGATCTGATCTCCTCCTGCGTGTGTTCCTTCTGTATGGACATGAAATTTGATGGCCGGATCTCTTCCTCTACAACTGATCTAACGACAGTTGTCGCTCTTCCTCTTGATCTTTTGACTTCTTCTGCCTTGGAAGATTTTTTCAGTGTTCAAATGCTTCAGCCTTTGACCTTTCTCCTGTGAGTCCACCTCTTGGATCTCGTCTTCTCTCTCGTAAGTGTTATCTCTTCTGATATTTTCTATTTACTCACTATCCTAAGGGTATCAACCCTTCTATTTCCTTTCAAAGGAAAACTTTGTGCCCTACTGGCAACCTTCTACTCAAAGAACACCTTGTTGAGCGTTTTCTACAGAGAATTCAATAGATCTGTGCGTATCTTCCTCTGATACTCTTCTCCCTGAACTCGACTAAGAGTTCTCTCTGTGCACACTTGGACTCGCTCAATGCCCACATGGCAAAGCCCTATAGAGTTCTCAATGACTTTATCTCTCTCTAAACTCAACACAGAGTTCTTCTTGTGCACTCCTTGCACTTCTATTGATGAAGGTTCAATGGTATATCTCCTGAGCTTCTATAATGTTAACTTACCTCTGTCAACGCACTCCTTGTGGACAATATGCACTTCTTGCACTCGAAAACTCAAAGAAGAGAAATAATTGAAACTTATTCAATACTTCACCAGTTTACGCATTCAAACCAATCTAATTTAAGAAAACGTTCAGATTTCATTTTCTTTCTAAGCTCTTCTCTGCTCTATAATCATTTTCATGCACTATCACCTTTCTCTCAGTCCCCAATCCACGCAACAATGGCTCGTGACCAAGAACTAGATCATTAGGTGCTTATTCGGGCCTTCGAATTCAGAAGATTTCAAAGCACCACACAACAATCTCTCAGAGTTATGGATTACCAAACTCGCGAAGTAGGGAAAATCATCAGTCCATGTCTACCTAACATCCGATGTCTAACACTCACTATGGAAGCTCAAGTATCTGAGTTCCGGGTCCTTGTAGATTCAGGACTTTGGAGGATTTCACATCCGTGCATCCCAAACCATTAATCTCTAAATATTCCCAATCACCTTTGGTGATGTCATTACGTCACATCACTTAACGTTTTCCAATTGCAGGGGCATGCAATGGTGGTTTGGAGAAACCCACCCTTCATCCCACAATTTTTCTGACGCTGACATATAACCTCTCCATGAAACTGCGATTTGGATTGTGGGACCGCCCTGGATAATTAACTTCCATGCAAATTGGGTCCCCGCAATGCCTTTTGGTCGTCGATCTTGATGTATCGTGATCAACGCTAGTGTGGGTCCTCCAACCTTTAACTACGTTACGTAACCTTGGTCCCACTATCCCTGCTCATACGAAGTGCCACGTGGCAGAATACTAGTGGCTGACTCATGGCCCAATTATATGGGTGTCACACGTCACATTCCATATGGCATTTCAATCTTCCACAAGGTGAGATCGGAAGAGCG
>CBVK0100097279.1:0-33394 GCA_900067695.1 Picea abies
ACGAGATCGGTCTCGGCATTCCTGCTGAACCGCTCTTCCGATCTCACCCATGAGTCCATAAGGGAAAACTAAATGATCCTCCTTAGCTATAGTCACCATCCACAGATCAGAAAAATCCTTTTCCTCACACTAATAGTGCTCATAACAACAAATAGTTTTCTTTTTCCAACATACTAAGCAATGTCCTACCTCCTCCATATGTTGTTTTTAATATGCATCCTTGTTCCTAGGTATTTCCCCCCCTCCTTGGGGAAATTCACAGCTTTACAAATCCTTGATTTTTAGGGGCTGCTAGCGGTCAAATTCCACATTTTCCACTTGTAAAAATCATCCTTGAGGTAACTCAAACATGTTCCCCACTCATGGAGTCATGGTCAACTATTTTTAACCTGGTTTTTCCATTTTTCTTCCAACATTTAATTTATTAAAAGTTTGTCTTACACATGTGTCAAAATATAAGAGGAAAGTTGGGCAAGTCAAATATTTTCCCAACAGTCATCAAATAATTAATTACACAATCAAAATTCCAAATTCGGATTTGCCATAAATGGAAAATAATTTCCAAATCTGAATTTTCCAAAAACGAAAGTTTATTCTAAAGTTCACTTAGAATTTAATATTCTAAAATTTGAGGATATTAAAATCACAAAATATCTGGAGTGGATGAATTGTGAGAGGAATTCAAGAAGATACAACCTCCTACCTTTGATGGTGAGAACAAGAATGATTAGGATGTAGTGTCATGGTTGTTGGGGATGAGGAAATACTTTCAGTTGCACAATTATTCCTGATAGATAGAAGGAAGAATTGCAATTACTAGTCAAAGGGGAAATCATGAAAGTGGTGAGCCCAAATCGTGCAAGTACAACACATTGATGAGAACAAAATCACTTTGAGGTAGTTCAAAAAGTATATTCAAAAGAAATATTTTACTAAGCATTATTATGATAGGAATATGAAGGATTTCCTTGAGCTCAAGCTTAGGAGTATGACCATGGATGAGTATGAAAGAACATTCTTAAATATCCTAAGATATGTTGAATTCATCAAGGATGAGAGGCTCAAGATTCAAATATTACTAAGTGGGATACCTTCATTTTTCAGTGATAATATACAATATGATGATCCAAATACATTGGATGAATCAATAAGGAGAGACAAATGCCTCTATGATCAACATAGAGGAAGACCAAGTTTCCAAAAGTCTTGGGATGATAAGAAGAAGGGTAAGATTAAGCAAAGGAAGAAAGGGTACAAGCCACCATTCTTCAAGAATAATTCTCAGGGGCAACCAACTAAAAGTCAAGCAAGAATGAAAAAAACATTGAGGAAAAGGCAAAGGAAACAACCTATTAAATCGTGGGTTTATAAGGGATATCAGATGTACATATATCTCCCTCATAGAGGATAAAGATTGAATACTATTCACAATGTACATCATGATGATACAATTGAGGACATGGTCAGAATCATAAAAATAATCTATCCATCCTTGGACAACAAGCAAGATTAATTTCAGTCTCACATGATTGAAGTGGAAGGTAAGATCAATGATCAAGCTACAATTATTTTTATTGATTCGAGAGCTGGCCATAGTTACATTGATCCTAATATTGTTGAAATATTTCATTTGCAAAGATGAAAAATTTTGAAATCCTTGTTGGTTCACTTATCTACAGGATCTAAAAGAATAATTAATGAGTTGGTTAAGGAATTTCCAATGGACATGAATGGACCAAGAATAAATGCATATTTGAATATCATACCTTTGGGTTCATATGATTGTCTAATTGGTATGGATTGGTTGGACAAGAATCATGTTGTCCTAGATTTCTATAATAAGACATTTACTTGTTTGGATGAGGAAGGGAACTTGAGAACAATTCAAGTTATTCCAAGGGAAGTATATATCAGAGAAATTCCATCCTTGCAACTGAAGAGAAGCTTCAAGAAAGGGTGCTAAATATTTGCATCACATATGGAAGAGACACCTAAAGATAAAGTACCAAGCATTGAAGACTATGCAGTCCTAAAATAATTTGAAAATGTATTTAGAGAGATACCTGAGTTGCCACTAAAAATAGATATAGATTTCTCCATTAATATGATGCCTAAGCATCCTGAGTGTCCAAGACTCCTTATAGGATGAATACACCAGAGCTGAAGGAATTGAAAATGTAGATTGAAGATCTTTTGAAGAATGGGTATATACACCCAAGTGTGTCACCTTGAGGTTCCCTAGTGTAACGTACCCAACCACCAGGTTGGGCCATGCTACCTCAAAACGCTCTCCAAGAACCAACTTGTAACATACCCGGTATGAAAAATACCAAATCTATTTTTCCGAATACTGATCTAAACCAGACCCATTGCTTGGGTACATCCATATTCATCCTCAGATTGATTAAAATTTTTTGTTCCATTCTTTAAAGTAAAGAGACATGGATTCAACACAAGAAATTAACAAGAACATGATAAACTATCCATGAAAGTAACAACGTTCAATGCACAACAAATAACCAACATGCATGCATGCATAAATACATCTCAAAGATAAATAAATACACAGTGAAATAAACATTATATAGAAAAATATAGAGAGTGCTTATCTTTTTAATTAAACATTCATCAATTGGTTGCAGACCAAGGATATCCCTCCCAACCATAGTATTTTTTCATTCACTCTCAACAACAGTGTCACCCCTGAGATAGGGATATGAATCCACAAGGAAGAGACATATGAAAAATCTAAAAACACATCAGTTAGCTAACAAGATCTCATGTTTTCCCAACAAAACAAAAATCCTAATTTCCAACTCTCTTCCCCTACAACCTTGTAGCATCCTGGTTTTAACCCTTATGAACTATAATTTATTATGTAATTGTGACTTAGTTTGGTGAGTCGGTAAAGTTGAAAAGGGGCCAGAGCTCATAGGAAATGTAATACATCTATATACATTAATAAAAACATACATCATTGGATGCAAAATGGACATAGACACAAGATATAGGGGGCTATAATTCCACAGGAGAGGGGGGTTGAGGGGATAATTATTTTATTATATTTTTATTTACCGATACTTGATTTTATGGAGAAAAGGGGTTACAAGAGCTTCTTGGGGGAGGCCGCGCGGTTCTTGATTTCCAAGTAATTATATAAACCCATCTTTGGTTTGTTTGGGGGTTCACTGACTCACTCACTTACTCACTCAATGTTCATTGTTCATTGTTCACATTGTTCATTCTATTCTCTCTCCATTATTTATTTCACCCAATATTCATTCCTCATTCATTTTGATCTTGGCTTGGGAAAGAAAAACAAATTGTGGAGACAAGCCATGGTTTTGTTGGCAGTAATGACTACTGGTGTATTTTGACCATGAATTAATGCCTGCATGTCTGAGATGCATTAGAATGTGTTAATTTTTTCCCAGTTCTTTGAATCCTTAAAGTCCCAACATGGATATTCTTTACCAAATGCATTGGATCCATGGAAGGAGATGGACAGCCTGAGGAATTGGGTGGCAGAGAAGGGGGTCCATTCTCTTGGGTTGTACAGGCTGGGTAGAAGACTGCTAGTGTACTTTGGATTGTTGTGTGTGATGAGAATCATGTGAGAGATTGAGTACTGAATGGTTTGGGAAGATGAGTGACACTCTGGATTCGTCCTTATGGATTCATAGCCCTAGCTCATGGGTGACATTGTTGTTGAGACTTGGAACAACAATTTCTACAATTGGATGGAACATCCTTGGTCTGCATCTAGTTGGTGATTCATGTCATTGACAATAGGTTCTCTTTGTCATGTGTTTCTCTATTTATACATTTATTTTCATTGTGTACTGATTAATATCTCTGAGATGTTCATTTTGTATGTGCCTGATTGTTGGTTATTGCTATGCATGGCATGTTTAAATATTCTTTATACTGTAGCATGAATCTTTATCTCTGCATGTGAATATTTCACGCCTCTTAATTAATAATTTTTTTATCATAATTTAAAATTAGTTTAGAAATGATATTGAAGTAGAGTGCCCAACCTGTAGGTGGTTGGGTATGTTACACATTGGTATCAGAGATTCTGGTTGAAACACCAGACTAGTATGGGTTGGAACAAGTTCAAATTTGAGAAATTCATTGTCACAGATTTCAAACTCTGTGAATTTGAGGGAAAATGGAAATATTAGAGTGAAATTTCCCCAAATTCATGGGAAAAATCGAATTGAAATAATTCATCATTGTCTGAGAATTTTAATGGGTTCAATATGTAGATTTGTAGATCCGATTTCGACATGGAAGTTTGAAAGTTATTTTTTTTTTTTATCCAGGATCTTTTCGTCAGATGACTTATTAAAGAACTGTATTAAATGAGAATAAACAAAAGTACACCATAAAGAAGGAAAATCTCAAAAGGAAAGAGAAATAAGCATTCAATATGAACACAAAAACTTGATGATTGAGTTCGTCCCTGGTGGACTACGTCGTCGAGTCCTGCTCTCAAATGGGTAGGTCTTTTTATTAACTCCAAAAAAGAATTGGGAAAAATACATAAGTATACGTCATTATGGAGTTAAGATACAAAATATTTTCTCAAAGCAGAAAAATACCACCACTACTACATTCATGGCATCGTTTTACCTAAAAATGATAATCTCCACGTCTCGATCTGAGTCTGACACTTTCAGGCCCAAGAGACACCTCTGCCTCGATTATCGTTCCCTACTCCTGTAATTAATGACTGGAAAATATCGAAAATCATGCCCCATTCTGTACAAAATCTGTACGGGTGCGCTCGATTCTCCTCTCTCATGCTCTTCCTTGGGTTTTGAATGCACTGGCGAAAATCCCTTCTTATACAAAAATTGGGTGGTTATGCCATAGAGGAATTGGTTCACGCATCGATAGAGGATGCTATATTAAGTAGCTTAGTTAGCAGAGGTCACGAGTTCGATTACCGTAGTTCTCCCCTTTTTAGCATAGAGTTACAAGAAATTTTGGCAAGCTTTGCCAAAACAGACAAAGATTCTAGCAGTGGTTTAAATTGGCATATATGCTAAATACAATGGCAGTTGGAATAAGCCCCTAAATTCACAGATGTTGTGGCCATATGGGATAATACATAACCAAGGGCTAGGCCAAAGGCCTAGCCCTATTCTCCCCCATATGAAACATCATTACAACTTAAATTAAATCTGTGTCAATGTATAAACAAGAACTAAAGAGTGGAAGGTTGGTTAGCGTGGAGGTGTGAGTCCTTTGGGCTAGAGGAGGTCAAGGGTTCGAATCCTATGGATTCATATAAATTTTACACACACCAACCACTGGAGGGGTGCCACATGGCAGCCCATGGCTGGGCCACTTGGCACAATAACATTTTCCTATGAAATTGACACTTGTCATCACCTAATTCACCCACGTGTCTGACATGAATCGATACGACCTTACCATGGCATCCCATGCCAACTCAACTATATGAACGTACCATGTGTCACCCTTGCACTAGTGACATGTGTCACCTTGACCTTTTGACTTTTTGACCAAGTTTGACTGATTATATCTTTTGATTTGTAACTCCATTTGATGAGTCGTTTATGCTATTAGAAATCTTGCGACGTGCTCTTTGCGATAATGTCCTTTCACCAATTTTTGGGAACTTTGAATTTTTTCCCTTTATCTGTCTTCTGAATCCACTCTGAGCATTCTGAGCTGCCTCTACATGTTTTGAGTTGTTCTTAGCCTTCTCTGGATCCTTTTTGGATCACAGCTTCCCACTGAGAGATTTTTGGGCCACCAAAAGATTTCATTAGTCAATAGGTAAGTGAGGGGATTTCTTTACCCTCACTCTTTCCTTCTTGACCCACAATGCCTTGTTGGACTGTGTACCCTTTATGCATACTCGAAGATAAGTAATTTCATTCCTGCATGAAGTCCACAATCTTCAATCTAGGATGACATCTTCCTCCATATGCTCCTTGACTACTTGGCTGATTTGTTGAATCCCCTGAATGAACTTGCGGGCTGCATCTCTCTCCCTGACATCTTTCCCACACAACAAGTCCAAGTGGATCTTAGGTAAATACCCAATACATGACTCAACTGGTGAATCTTGAGTGAAATAATACATGACTTGATTATACATAGATTGGACATATAGTAATTGATCATCCCATGAGTTGGCTACAATATCCTTGAAGTAACTGAACCATCATATTGTTTACTACTTATGTTCATCTGTCATCTTATGGATGGAAAGAAATGCTCCTTCCCATAATGGTGTCAATGAGCTGCCACAAATTTGTCCAATATTCTCCTAACAATCGAGACTCTCAACCAAAGATAATGAATGTGGACAACCTGAAATGGACCCTTACATACTGGGATAACAAAAGAGAAACATGCTCGTCACACATCCTATCCACTACTACACCTAAGTAGACATGACCCATACTAGAAATGGGTAATCCCCTTACAAAATCCACTGAAAAAATTTCCCAAGGATAAGAGGAAATAGGAAGTGGTGTGTACAGCCCTAGCCTTTCAATAGCGGGCTTACAAAAGTACAACATACATTCCTTTACAATAATGGTTACAAATATTTTCCTTTGAGTAAAATTCCATCCCTGTAAATACATTACAATTCCCAAATGCCCAAGTACAAATGAAGCAAAAGATTCTTCAGTTACATGCACTTCCTTGTAGAAAGGAAAGAGAGGTTTACTCAAATGGTGGAGTAAGTTGTCCTACAAAAAAAACTTCTTCACCTGCAAACCCTAGAAGATCCCACATACATCTTTGAATATTTCATCAATAGTATCCCATCCATCATTATTGATATGAGCTAAGGAAACATTATTCAAAATAATAGATGTAACACTAGGAGATTGAAAAATAAAGTTTACTCACACCAGTCTCAAGCTTGTATGGTTGATGAAGGTCAGGTAAAGCAAGCATTGTCACAATGTCGATATTTGAAGTGTCAAAGGTATTATGTTGGCTTCCTTCCCACTGAAAGACCTGTCTCATCTCAAGAAATTCATTCTTATGTAAAGGATCAAGAACATTAACAACATCAGACCTATCATGGTATTCTTCCTTTACAATCGTGAGTTCAAGATTCTTGTTAGTGTTTATAACTCTTTTTACTTGGATTTAACTAACAAGTGTTGATTTGTCCTTTATGTTGTGAGATTTAATGATGTATTCCACTCCATATTTTGTAAGATGGTATTTGTTTTCCTTTAAAAATAATATGTCCTGTCTATCATATAGATAGGGACTCCCTAATACAATGCCACAAACATCCAAAGGAACCACATCTAGATCTACTTCATCTATCATCTTAGAAGCAATAGAGAACCTCAAACTACACTATTTAGTGACATTTAACGATTATTTATCAAATACCCAACCGAGAGGTTAAGGTTTATGGTGAGGTCTTGTGGTTAATCCCAATTTCTTAACAAGTGTCTCTCATATTAAATTGACTTGGGAACCCGGATCAAATAATCTGTCTATCTTTGTATGTTTCGATACAACTCTTACGTGGAATAATGCACTTCTCCTTTTATCATCATCATGTGATTCATTTTAAGAACTTGAACATGCATAAAATGAATCTTTACCTTGCATGGAAACTATTGCAATTCTTTCTTCATCACCTGAATTAAAGCCAATATCATGTTTCACTGTAGCAATGGTCTTTGGCTTCCGCTTGCCTCCAAATTTCTTTGGCCTTAAATTTGGATGTATTTTCCAACAATGTTCGCTATCATGACCAGTTTTCTCGCAATGTATGAAATAGGGTTTTCCTTCTTCCTTCCTTGTTGTAGCTGTCCTCTTGTCCTTCCCATTTCCTTTTCCATTGAAATGGTTTTTAGAGTGCTGGAATGGATTTTCCTCCTGTCCATTCTTACCCTTGTTTTCAAGGTGAGTGGCTTGCACACAAACTTTCTCAAGACTGGTGGGGTTAAACAATAGTAAATTATGATGAATATAACTGTGAAGTGCACCAATATACTTCATTAACATTTCATAGGAATCTAAAGGAATGTTTAGTGCAAGTGATTTCTTCCTAAATTCCTCTGTGAAACTTTGTACCGTTTGACCTTTACTTTGCCTCAAAGTTTTCCATTCCATCATTACTTTGTGTAAATACCCTAATGGATCGAACTGCTTCCTTATCTCTGTTTTAAATTCTGACCATGAGGAAAGAAGATTACCACACTTACTTCTATCATGTAGCTTGCTCTCCCACCACACAAGAGTGGTGCCTTCCAACCGAAGAGAAGTCAGATTCACTTTAACTTCCTCTTCGTCAATATGTTGAATAGGACAATATACTTCAACTTGTCAGATCCAATTATCGAGATTTTCAGGATTAGCATCTCCATTAAACATAGGTAACAAAAACTTTACATAAAGATTTAATAATGGTTTCTTAAAAGAGACTTTATGGCTAGAATGATGAGAGTGATGAGAATGCACAGAGGAAGAAGAAATAGAACTTGAAGATGAAGATGGAGGCTCAAGAAGATCTCCTCCAACCCCTTGATTTACCGAAGCATCATCATTTGCATGTGCTTCTTATTTTTTTCCTTTCTTATTCATCCTCTTCTCGTAATATCGATATATTCATTCGACCATTTCTGACATGTGATAAAAGACCATGTGAAAAAATTTCTCTTGTTCATCACGTTTTTCCTCTTCTTCCATCTTCTTCCTTTAGGATGCATGGCCAACTTTGGGATTGAATTTCTTAAGAGTTCCTTCACCTTGCTTATGATTGGCCCTAGTAATCATTCATACTCAACAATTCAAGTCAAAGATGACTGCTCTGATACCAACATGATCCGGGATCTTTTCGTTGGGTGACTTATTAAAGAATTGTATTAAATGAGCATAAACAAAAGTACACCATAAAGAAGGAAAATCTCAAATGGAAAGAGACATAAGCATGCAATATGAACACAAAAACTTGATAATGGAGTTCATCCCTAGTGGACTATGTCTCCGGGTCCTACTCTCAAATGGGTAGGTATTTTTATTAACTCCACAAAACAATTGAGAAAAATACATAAGAATACATGATTCTGGATTTAAGCTACATAAGCTTTCCTCAGATCAAAAAACTAACACCACCATTGCGTTCCTGGCATCATTTTGCCTAAACATGACTATCTCCATGTCTCGATCTGAGTTTGACACTTTCAAGCCCAAGAGACACCTCTACCTTAGTTATCGTGCCTTTCTCCTGCAATTAATCAGTGGAAAATATTGAAAATCATGCCTGATTTCATAAAAAATATGTACGGGTGCACTTGGTTCTCCTCTCTCGTGCTATGCCTTGTGTTCTGAATGCACTGGAGAAAATTCCTTCTTATACAAAAATTGAGTGGTTATGCCATAAAGGCATTGGTTGGCATGTCAATAGAGGATTCTATATTAAGGATATTAGTTAATGGAGGTCTCGGGGTCAAATCCCACGGGTCTCCCCTTTTTAGTAGAGAGTTACAAGAAATTTTGGCGGGCTTTGCCAAAATCGACAAAGATTCTGGCGATGGTTTACACTAGAAGATATGCTAAATATAGTGGCAGATGGAATAATCCCCTAAATTGGAAAATGCTATTGTC
Organism: Picea abies; assembly: GCA_900067695.1. Taxonomy (NCBI): domain Eukaryota; kingdom Viridiplantae; phylum Streptophyta; class Pinopsida; order Pinales; family Pinaceae; genus Picea; species Picea abies. The sequence goes on from CBVK0100097279.1 coordinate 9,631, forward strand.
ATATGGGCTAATACGAAACCAAGGGCTGGTCCGAAGGCCTATCCATTTTCTCCCCCATATGAAACATTATTACAACTTAAATTAAATCTGCGCCAATGTATAAACAAGAACTAAATAGTGGAAGGTTGGTTAGCGCAAAGGTGTGAGTCCTTTGGGCTAGAGGAGGTCAAGGGTTTGATTCCTATGGAGTCATATAAATTTTACACACACCAACCACTGGATCGGTGCCATGTGGTAGACCATGACTGGGCCACGTGGCACCATACCATTTGCCCATGAAACTGAAACTTGTCGTCACCTAATTCACCCACATGTTAGCCATCAATATGTACGACCTTTCCATGCCATCCTATGCCAACTCAGCTATACGAACATGCCACGTGTCACCCTTGTAGTAGTGACATGTGTCACCTTGACCTTTTGAATTTTTTTACCAAGTTTGATCTGAACGTTGACCGCTTATATATTTTGATCTGTAACTTTGTTTGATGAGTTGTTTGCGCCATTAGAAATCTTGTGATGCGCTCTTTGTGATCATGTCCTTTACACTAATTTTTGGGAACTTTTCACTTTCTCTATCTACTAAAGCCATTATGAGGATCCTAAGTTTCCTCTATGCATTCTGAGTTGTTCTTAGCCTTCTCTAGATCCTTTTTGGATCATTTTTAATGGTAATCATAGCGTAAGGTACAGAGAAATCCAATATAAACCTAAATCTTAGGAGAGGTAGTGTATTAGGTTGCACGGGTTCACATGATGCAGCATTAAGAACTTTGGAAAGGTTGAAGGAAAGCTTAGGAGAGATAGCATTGCAGGAATCACACAGAAGCCAGAGCATCATGAAGACAGAGATCCTTGTAAAGGATCGTGGAATCATGATTGTTCCCTTTTGAATTTTGGGAGTGATAACAACCATTGAATCAAGGAAGCTCTAGATTATTAGATTGATATTCAAGAAAACAATAACCCTCAGATCGAAATGGTCAATCGTCAGTCATTGATCGAAGCCAGTAGGATATAGAAAACTCTATAACTTTTCCACTTCAGTGATTATGGGAGGTAGGGTAGAAGCATGAAATGTCAAACACTGAAGTCGCAAAATCCCACTGATTGTATGATATGATAGGAAGTTTGGGTGAAATATCCATCATTGATTTTTTTCATCCAACGTTGACCCTCCAGATGTAAAGAAGTTTGATTTGTAGAAATCTCGAAGGTCGAAGTCACAAAATCCCTCCAACCATTAGATCGAGGGAAGAACTTTGAGAGTAATGCTAACTGTCATATCTAACATTAGTGGAAGGATAAAGTAAGTAGAAGTTTTAACCAATAGTAAGAGGTCATCATTGCTTTATGACCACTCTGTGTAACACCCCAGTTTTAACCCTTATGAACTATAGTGTATTATGTAATTGAGACTTAGGCTAGTGAGCTAGTAAAGTTCAAAAGGGGCCAGAGTGCCTAGGAAATGTAATAATTCATATACATTAATAAAATACACTGATGGTTGCAAGACAGACAAGGAAAAAAGAGATAAGGGGCTATGATTCCATGAGAGAGGGGGATTAAGGGGCTAAGTCTTTTTATTATATTTTATTTACCCATAATTGATTTTATGGAGAAAAGGGGTTACATGAGCTTCTTGGGAGAAAGGCCATATGGTTCTTCTTTTCATGTAATTATATAAAAATCCCTTGGGGGATGTTTTGGGGGTTCTTCTTCTTCTTCTTCACTCACCCACTCGTTGTTTTGGGTTCACTTATTCTTATTCATTCACTGTTACACCCTCCTCAGTCTTGTTGAATTCATGTGCTCTTGGGGGGAGCATGGAAACAAATGGTTTGAGGAGAGACATTTCTAGATGGCTGTAATAAATTATTGATCATTATAGGAGGGAATGGATTCATGTGTGCATGCGATTTATGGAAGTTTGGAAACAATTGTCCATAACTGAGAATCCTTGGATTTTCTAGTAGGGATATTTCGGGACCAGTAGCACTAGAGCCCTGGAGAGAAATGGAACAACCTGAGGGACTACATGGCAGAGGTAGGTGTTCATTTATTTGGGTTGTGCAGGATGAAGGGGAAAGAGAGATGGGAATTTGGATTTACTGTGTGGTTGGGAAACCTGAGAGCTAGATAGACAACTGTCATGTGTTTTAGATTTGGCCTAAGAATCGTCCTTGTGGATTCATAGCCCTGGCTCGGGAGTGACCTGTTGTTCAGAGTAAGAGAACAACAATTTATATGGTTGGGAGGAATGTCCTTGGTCTGCATCCAGTTGGTGAATGTTTACTTTCAAAGAAAAGTGCTCTCTATGTTTTCTGTAAAATGTATATTCCACTATGTATTTAATTATCTATGAGATATGTATTTGTAATGTGCATGTCTGTTGGTTATTTGTTGTGCATGGCATGTTGTTTATTTCTTTAATGTTGTAACATGGATATTGATTAATGCATGTGAGTATTTCATTCTTGATTTAGGATTAAATGTTATTAGAATTCAAGATCAGTTCAGAAGTGAGTTTTTGGAGTAGAATACCCATCTTGTGGGTGGTTGGGTACATTACAGATTGGTACATGCCCATCGTGTGGGTGGCTAGGTAAATTACATATTGATACATTCCTAACCCATTGGTGGCTGGGTATTTTAGATAATGGTATTAGAGCTTCAGGTTGAAACAATGGACTCCTATGAACTAGACCTATTGGACATAGAATTTTCCTTAAGAACGAATATGTCCTTGAGATCTCAAATCTTAGGAGTGATTTCATTACAAAGATCGTGAAAAAGCATGAGCTTCATGCAACCAGAGATCCTTTGTAAAGGATTTTAGAATTGTAAACGTTCCCCTTTGAATTTGGGAGCAATCACAATCATTGAATGAAGGAGTTATGGATCGTTAGATCGGAAGTCAGGTGGACGAGGACCATCAAATAGAAATGAAACCAAGGGATGGTTGGGATTAACTCCCAACCATCAGATATAACTTTTTGATTGTTAGTCATAGATTGAAGCCAAGCAAGATATGGAAAGTATAGAACTTCACCACTTTGGTGATTATAGGAGGCAAGAAGAAGAATGATATGCCAAAGTCTGAAGTTGCGAAGTCTCGCCAGTCATTCGATTTGATAGGAATTTTGGGTGAAATCTCAATCTTTGGTCAAAGTCATCTGACGTTGGCCACTTAGGGAAGTTTAACTATAGGATAATTGAACCATTTTAGAATTGTTATAACTCGATGTCCTGGAGTGTCGAAGTCTATAATTCCCATTGACCGTTAGATCAAGGGACGGACTTAGGGATTTTTTCTGGCTGTGATATCTAGCAATTGTGGAAGGATAAAGTAAACATAGGTGTTAAATGATAGTAAATGATCATTATTTATTTATGACCACTTCGACAGGTATAAATCTAGGGGAAATTGAACTACTCGAGATTCATAGTATCTTGTGCCAAAGCCCCAAAATCTCACCAATCATCATATGGAAGGAAGAATTTGGGAAGAATTCTAGTTGTTAGATAAGAAGTACAAGGATAGATAAGTTTCAGGACTCTGGAGCTTCACCACTTTGGAAATTACTGGAGACTAGGAAAAGCTACGAAGATCCAAAGCCATGAAGTTTTGAAGTTGTGAAGTGTCGAAGCCGTGAAGTTCCAAATATAGGAAGAGTCGAAGAAGCGAAGTGTTGAAGCCACGAAGTGCAAAGTTACAGCTATGAGATTATGCAGGTTGTTAGATATGGAGTGGATGAATGTCGACCATTTGTTTGGTGGATGATATGTATTATTCTATATGGAAGGGGTGCCCTGTGGGGACACATGTCACATGGATTCAGTACCTTTTGGACCCCAAATTGTTCAGTTTTTAGTGACACGTGGCACAGATTCTATGGGTCCACATTACCATAGGTGACATTAGCATACCATGTCATCTCCGGGAGTATGTCCTATGAGGGTGTCCAATGTCTCTACGAGTGAAAGTGTTGAAGATCGAACTTGTGAATTCACATAGACCGTCTATCTAAGATCCCTTCAAGAGATTTCTCAACCATTAGATCAAGTAGTGGAGGGATGGCATAATCATTTCAACAGATATCACTCTGGGGAAGTGGAATGTCTTGAGAATTGTAATGTCCCAGAGTCCTAGAGCACCAAAGTCTCGCACTGATTAAGGACTGCCCATCCCAATGCTTGATTAATTCCTAGTCATTGAATTAATATAGTGGAAGGATAGTGTAAGTGGAGGGGTTAATTGATGACAAGAGGTCATCGTCACTTTATGACCACATCAACATGTATAACTCTGGAGGAGTTGAGAAACTCGTGAGTGGAAATGTCCCAGAGTCCTGGAGTAACGAATTCATGAGGGTTGTTGATCTAAGACCCACTAGGATTCCTTGTGACCATTTGATTAAACAATGGAAAGATAAGTTAAGCACTTCGGCAGGTAAAACTCTAGGGGAGTTGAACAACATGATAATTTTAATGTTATGGAGTCCCAGAGCACCGAAGTCCCAAAATAATTAAGGATCATCCATCCCAATGCTTGATTAAGTCATGATCATTGATCTTGTTGAAGCATTCAGATGGGGAAGGACCATCTAGTCAATGGGAGATTAAATATCGACCGTCCGATATGCTAGTGGAGTTAATAGAAGGGTTCAATGAAGTTTATTCTGAGATAATTTGGAAGATTGAAAAGGGAGAATAGTGGAAGGTCGAATTCCATAGGACTTGGTCCCAAGCATCGATATTATGATAAGTTAAAAGGGTTGATTATAGGCATGAAGGGCCTAGAAGTAACCAAGCCCTTAGACATTATGTTTGAGCAAGATCCTATGTAGAAGAATAAAGAGAAAGGCACTAAAGAGTGACTAAGACTGTGGTTTCGAGTCATGGTCACATGGAAAGGGGTTTGAAGGAAGAGCTTGTACATAATTCTATTTTTCTACTAGTTAAAGGAGTTGTGGAATTTTTCGACAAGATCCTATTGCAAAACAAAAGAAAAGGGGGCTGAAAGTGACTTTTCGGAAAGCCATAACTTTCAACTCAGCTATCAGATTGGGAAAAGAGTAAAGTCATAAGAAATATGATTCAGATGAGAATAAAATTGAATTGTTATAATTTGGTTAATGATGATATAATTATTCACCAGAAATAATACCTATAAATTTAATTGACAATTTTTTATGACATGTATAATTCTAACAAAATGGTTTCTTGCATATTTGGAAGGATTAGAGATTTAATTAGATCAATTCTAGTATAGGATTGGATATCATAGTCATGGAAGCGTGAAATAGCTTGTAGAAGTTGGTTGAGGCAACAAATAACTACAGGGAAAGTAATGAAATGTGGATAAAGAACTAAAGAATAGTAGAACAAAATTATTAGTCAACAACTATAAGATCTGAATGAATTGCAAATACAAAAGAAAGAATCCTCACATAAGACATGAAGCTAGCAGGTGAATCATGTCATTAATGGGAAATGAAAAACAAAGTATGATTTCCTAGCCTTGACGGAAGAGAGGTGTAGACAATTGCAAAACTTAAGTGTGAAAAAAGTAGTCTAATGGACAACTAGGAGTAATAGTATTTGATTCAAGAATGTTTTGGAATGTTTGATGGCACAGCTTGCACCCCTTGCCTCGGCAAAGGCCTCTGTGCTGACCTCCCGGTCTTTAAGGATCATTCAAAGTTCACCCTCGAGCCGGAGTGGCTCCTTAGATTCTCCCCTAGAACCTTTACTTAAATCTAACCCACAGGTCTTTCTTGGCACCTTACCGCTTTTAGGCCTGGTCCCTTCTCCATTCACAATAGGAAATCACCATCGGGATTCGGGGTTTTCAAAATCCCGATGTCACGACACTTCGGTTCTTGATTTCCTGATCTTCGTTTTCCCGATATGCTCCCTTTGTGCTTTAGTCCCTCCTGGCTATGCCCTAGTCATGTGGCCTGCCTTGATATGACCGCAGTCTTACCTTTTGTCGGGATTCAGGGTTTCGAATAGCGAAATGCACTAAACTCTCGTCCACGGAATTCTCCGATTTCCTGATGCTTGAATTTCTGATGGATGACTTTTCCTTTCGGAAAATTTCCCGAAAGCTTCGATCTCGGCCACGCGTCCTCAAGGATGGATGGTCCTCGCCACTTCGAGATTTCACCATGCAAATTCCCAATGCCTCGTTATGTTGAGGTGATGTCAGTAGGGTCCCACACGGAGCTCTCCTCTTTATGGAAAATCAGAATTCACGATTCTGAACTGCACGTTCCCCTTGTCTCCAGGACTCACAAAATGCCGATCCCTGACTTTCTTCGGATTTCTGACACGCGTCCCTAGTGGATGGACGGTTCATATTTACCCTCGGGTTTCGCCAATTAGAAAAACCAAAACACTTACCTATGTGAGTCCCGATGATTGAAATGCTGATGGGCTTCCGATCTCATCCACATGTCCCCACTGATGGACGGCTCCAATCATTTACGGCATTTCCAACAGGGATTTTCCTGATCTCTTGCTCACAGAACCTCCGATTTGCCGAATCCTGAAACTCCAATGGAGTCTTCCCTTTTGGGAATTTTCTTGATATCTTAGATCTATGCCACATGTCCCCTCGAGATGGGTGGCCCTGATTTAACCTTGGGATTTTGAGACCTTTGACGCCCCGATGACACAAGTTATTTGTGAACTTAAAACCTCAGTCTTCGAAATGCCAATGGGCACTCGATTATCGCCACCTGTCTCCTCCAGATGGATGGCTTAGATTGATTCTGGGATTTTCACTATGAAAATTCCCAATCACTTGTCCTCGTGACTCCCGATTTTGCAAATGCCGAAACCCCGATGGCCATGCCTCGAGTTGGAACTTTCCTCCTCTCTTTCATGAAGCTTAAACTCTGTACAAATCCTGGTCAATCCAACGACTGACGGGTGTTTGAATGAGATCTGACGATCCACAATCTCCTGAGCTTGGACTCCAGATGCAGTTGTAACCCCCTCGCTTCTCTGGTAGATCTGACGGCTGGCGGGATTTTGCTAATCCTCCCCACAGATTCCTGACCATTGATCTCTTCCCTTTGATGATTCCTATGAATGAGACCAAGGACTCTTCCCTGGAATTATCCACTTATTCTATGAAATTTCGATGTCCCTCAATGTTTTCAAAGGCCTTACTCCTCCTAAGATTCTCACAACTTCAAGCCTAAGAAAAGACTCTGGTGTGCACTCCTTACGCAACCTTCAGACACCTTCAAATGTCAACTACTTTGACTCGACATGCACCTGCAACAATAGTCCTTCAGTATTTTTCTCAGGTTTGCAACCCTGGAACCTTCTTTGGATTGCGCACTCCTTGCATGACACTTGTGCCCTATTGCACTCTGAGAAAATGAGAATGATCGCTACCTCTCCTGAGCTTTCAGAGACAACCCTCTGAACTCCTTGTCGACGCACTCCTTGCAAAAAATTCAACTGCACTCCTTGCAAGAATCATGCTCAGACATAGAAACAATTGAAACTCATTCCTTCTCCTTCCAGACTTCAAACCCAGACCATGAAATCACATACATAGCATATAAAATCACGTGTATAACAAGAAGAAAACATTCATGAGCATATCATTCAGCATCAATACACAGAGAATAGACACAAAACCATGAATTTTGAATCAACCTCTTTCTGTTAATCCAAATATCAGTACATGGGTGTTCTTACTCAGCTATCTGCTCCTCTTCTATGCTCCAATGCTTCTAACTCTGATCTTCTTACAATGCACATTGAGGGTGTCTATATCCTGTTTCCCTCTTGCGCTCTACAACTGTATAATCTAGAATTCAATTCTACCTACTTACATAAATGCCTTCTACCTACTATGGACGAGAGAAGATCGCTCAAGGTCCTTTACAATACATAAGTATGCATCTCCTTAACTATCACATTTAATTTTGGCGCATCCTCTCTTCAAAAGTTTTTAAACAATTTAACATATGCTCAAAATGTGTGGTGCTTGCCCCCACGCTCGCTTGATGTTGACGATGCTCCTACATCATACTCCCTCGCTTGAAAATTTCCATGGGCTCCTGTCCATGAGATCTTGTATGGTCTATCCATGCTTCTGAATCTTTGCTTCATTCTCCCAGCTGGTATCTTCAACTGGTTGGCCCTTCCACTTGACCAAATATTCAAAATATTCTTTCCTTCTAGTCTTCTTGCAAATTCTTTTATCCAGTATGCGCTCCATCTGTCACTTTTCTGCAACTGGCATTTGCTTTCGCCACTGAACCTCTGGCTGTTCATTTTCTACTCCTTCTTCCTTAGGCTTATATGGGTAAAAATATGAGATATTGAATATCGGAGAAATTCCAATCCCATCGGGTAATTCAATCTCATAAGCGTTTGCCCCAAATTTCTTCAAGACCCTACATGGCTCGATTTTCTTTATCTTCAATTTATTATATGTTCCTCTCGGGAACCTTTCCTTCCTCAAATGTGCCAGAACCAAATTACCAACCTCAAACTGAAGTTGTCTTCTATGTTGATCGGCTCTGCGCTTATACTCCTGACTTGAATTCTGTAATCACTCCTTCACCTTGCTTTGAATTTCCTTCATCGTCTCTGTGAAATCTTCTGCACTAGCGCTCCTAGTCGCAGTCTATTTTGAATCCGTCAATTCAGAAATTCCTCTCGGATGCACTCCATAGACAACCTGAAATGGAATTTTCCCTGTGCTCCTGTTGACTGAGTCATTATAAGCAAACTTTGCCTGCGACAGTATACTATCCCATTGGTTGTGGTGTTCTGTCACCAGGCTCCTCAACAAGTCTCCCAGACTTCTGTTGACCACTTCTGTCTATCCATCCGTCTGAGGATGATAATCTAAACTAAACAACAAGTTAGTTCCCATATTCTTCCATAATGTCCTCCAGAAATTCCCTATGAACTTCGTATTTCTATCCGAAACTATGCTCCTTGGTAAGCCGTGAAGTCTAATGACTTCTTTGAAAAACAGGTTTGCAATGTGAGTTGTGTCATTGGTTTTGTGACATGGAATGAAGTGTGCCATCTTGGAAAATCTATCCACCACCACAAAGATTGAATAAACACCTCTTTGTGTTCTTGGCAACCCCAATATGAAATCCATGCTAATTTCATCCCACGGCCTCTCTGGTATGGGCAATGGTTGATAGAATCCTCTATTCTGTCTCCTCCCCTTCGAATGATGGAAAATTCTACACCTATCCACAAATATCTTGACATTTGCTCACATTCTCGGCCAAAATATGACTCATTCAGCTTCGTGAATGTTTTGACATGACCGAAATGTCCGGCCAGTCCTCCACTGTGTTTCTCCTTCAACAGATTTTCCCTCATGGAGCATTTTGGAATACAAAGTTGATTACCTCTAAACAATAATCCTTCTTGGATCATGTACTCCATCCATTGGCTCCGGTCTCCGAGAACTGGATTCTCAACTGCTTCATACACTTCCTTGAAATCTTAATCATCTACGTACATGTCCCTGAGATCATCATAACCCAATGTTTTGACTCGGAACTCCTGCAACAACAAAAATTTCCTGCTCAAAGCATCAACAACTTTGTTAGCAGTACCTGAAATATGTTTAATTACAAAAGTGAAATTTTGCATGTATTCCACCCATTTTACATGTCTCTGATTCAACTTTTCATGTTGAGTCACACACTGCAGTGCATGATTGTCACTGTATAAAACAAACTCTTTGGGAATAAAATAATGCCTCCATTTCTTTAATGCCTGTATAATAGCATAAAACTCCTTATCATAAGTGGAGTACTTCACTTTCACTTCATTCAGCTTCTCGTTGAAGTATGCTATTGGCCTATCATCTTGACTCAAGACTACCCCTATTGCAAATCCACTTGCATCGCACTTTACCTGAAATGTCTTTTGGAAATTCGGCAACACCAGAATTGGTTGTTCTGTAATTTTTCTTTTCAACAGGTTAAAACTCTTCTCAGCTTCTTCTGTCCAGTGAAAAGATTTATGTCTTTTCTTCACTGTATCCATCATTGTTGCACTAATTCCACTAAAATTCCTGATGAATTTTTGGTAGAAACTAGCCAATCCGTGAAAACTTCTCACCTTAAATATGTTCTTCGGTGATGGCCAATTCTTGATCACTTCCACCTTATTTGGATCCATCCTCAATTTGTCTGCAAAAATAACAAATCCCAAATAAATGAGTTATGTCTTCATGAATGAGGATTTCTTCATATTTATCAACAACTTCTCCTGCTATAACCTCTTCATTACTGCAGCCAAATGCTTCAAATGTTCCGTTACTGTTTTACTGAAAATCAGTATGTCATCTAAATACACAGTGACAAATTTTCTAATGAACTCCTTCAAGACTTCATTCATCAACCTCATGAAAGTACTTAGCACATTTGTTAGGCCAAACAACATAACAAGCCATTCATACAACCCCTCATTGGTTTTGAATGATGTCTTCCATTCATCACCTTCTCTCATACGGATTTGATGATAACCACTCTTCAGATCAATCTTCGAAAAAAAAAATTCCCCACTTAAGCAATCCATCAGATCATCCATCCTTGGCAATGGAAATCTATACCTGATGGTTATCTTGTTTATGGCTCTTGAATCAGTACACATCCTCCAACCTCCATCTTTCTTCAGACTGAGTACTATTGGAACAACACATGGACTGAAGCTTTCCCTGACCAAACCTTTGTCCAACAACTCCTGGACATGCCTTTTAACCTCTTCATTCTCTTGCGGCGTTAGTCTGTACGTGGCTTTGTTTGGTAAACTAGCTCCTGGTATGAGATCAATATGATGACTCACACTTCTTATCGATGGCAACGAACGAGGTAATTCGTCCACTACTATATCAGCGAACTCTTCCAGTAGTTCCTGAACTTCTTATGGAAAATCATCCACTCTTGTGCTAGTCAGAACAATCTTTGGTTTTCTGACCACAATGAATTGCGGTTCCTCCTTCTTCTTAACCTCTGTAAGAAGCTCCTTCCCACTCATGAGAAGTACAGTGTTTCTTACTTCCGGCTTCACCTCCTTATCTTTGATTGGAAGCAACATGTGAGTTCTCCCATTCTTTTCTAAGGTGTATGTGTTCATCTTCCCATCATGAATCACATTTCTGTCATATTGCCATGGTCTACCCAGCAATAATTGACAAACATCCATAGGGATAACATCACAGAGTATCTTATCATTATATCCTCCTATCTTAAACTCAACTAAACATTGTTTAGTGACATTTACCTGATGTCCCTTTTGTAGCCATGAAACTTTATATGGACTTGGATGTTCAATTGTCTCCAGCTCCAGCTTTTCTACCATCTTCATCGAAACGAGATTATCTGTACTACCACTATCCACAATGACCTTGCATACCCTATCTTTGGTTTTGCAAGAAATCCTAAAAAGATTGTTTCTTTGGGATGAGCTCTCGACTTCCTTTTCGGGTTCCAAAAGGACTTTTCGCATCATCAACGATCTTCCACCTTCAACGTCTTCTGCCTCAACATCCCGCCTTTGTGCTTCGGCGATGTGATTTTCTCCACCCCCTTTCTTTTTCTCAGGACACTCATAAGATTTGTGCCCATTCTTTCCACATGTGAAGCATTTTATTACTCCACCTCTTCCTCTTCCTCTACCTCTAGTACGAGGAAAAGTATCATTATCAGCATACCCTCCTTTATTCTTAGTATGTTGCCCTCTCTGTTCAAAATATTTCCCACACTGTGAATTTCCACCTCTCTCGGGTTGAGTCTGAAGTTTCTTCCAGTCTTCCTTGGGTTTCTGATTTTTTTCTTGGACAACTGATTTTCCCCTGCTTGACTTCTACCTTGGCCTCTCTGACCTTTCTTTCGGCTCAGTTTCTCTTCTACTTTCAGAGCCATCTGATAATCATCTTCCACCGTTCGGATGGTAACCATGCTCATCTCATCATGAATATCATACCTCAGGCCATTCATGTATCTGGCAACTTTTTCATCATCGCTCTCCCAATGACCTGCTCTGATGTTCAGCTTGTAGAATTCCTCAGTATATTCCTTTACTGTCATCAGATTCTGTATCAGGTTCTGCATCCTCCTAAACAAAGTAATCTAGTAATCCCTGGGGATGAATTTTTCCTTCATCTTTGCAATCATCCTGTCCCAACTCTTGATTTTCTACTTGCCCCTGCAGCATCTATCAGCTTGTAGTTCATTCCACCACAATGTTGCATGTCCCTTTAATCTTGTGACAACATGCTTGACTTTCTTGTCTTCCTCAACATCCTCATAGTCGAAGTATGTGTCCAGAGCTCTAATCCATTCTAGAAGCTCCTCTGCATCCAAGTTTCTCGCATAAACTGGAATGTCCATTTTCTCTTTTGCACCCATTCTTGCAATACCTCTGATTAAACGTTCGTTTGATGCATCTTTGGCTGCAACTTATTTTTCACGTTTAGCCTCAACTTCGCTTTCGTAATCACTGAGATCCCCTGCACTGGCTGTGCATCTTTGCGTTGTCTCCATGTCTTCTAGTCTTGCTCGTAGATCACACATCTCTCTTTCCATTTCTAGATTTTGCATCTGCCTACCTCTTCTTCTTGGCATTTCCCTCTCCTCTTCAGGATTGGGTGATTGTCTATCTCTTCTCCTCGGCGACATGATGGATTTTCTTCTTCTCTGCTATAGAAAGCAAAGAACTTTTCTGGGGCTCTGATACCAAACTTGGCGCAGCCTTCACCCCTTGCCTCAACAAATGCCTCTGCGTTCACCTCCCGGTCTTTAAGGATCATTCAAATTTCACCCTCGAGCCGGAGTGGCTCCTTAGATTCTCCCCTGTAACCTTTACTTAAATTTGACCCACAGGTCTTTCTCGGCACCTTATCGCTTTTAGGCCTGGTCCCTTCTCCATTCACAAGAGGAAATCACCATCGAGATTCAGGGTTTTCAAAATCCCGATGTCATGACACTTCGGTTCCCGATTTCCCGATCTCTGTTTTCCCGATATGCTCCCTTTGTGCTTTAGTCCCTCCTGGCTATGCCCTAGTCATTTGGCCTGCCTTGATATGACCGCAGTCTTACCTTTTGTTGGGATTCAGGGTTTCGAATAGTGAAATGCACTAAAATCTCATCCACAAAATTCCCCGATTTCCCGATGCTTGAATTTTCGATGGATGAGTTTTCCTTTCGGGAAATTTCTTGAAAGATTCGATCTCGGCCATGCATCCTCAAGGATGGACGGTCCTTGCCACTTCGGGATTTCACCATGAAAATTTTCGATGCCTCGTTATGTCGAGGTGACGTCAGCAGGGTCCCACACAGACCTCTCCTCTTTTCAAAAAATCGAAATTCACGATTTCGAACTGCACGTTCCCCTTGTCTTTAGGACTCATGAAATGATGATCCCGGACTTTCTTTGGATTTCTGAGATGCGTCCCTAGTGGATGGATGGTTCAAATTTACCCTCTGGTTTTTCCAATTAGAAAAACCAAAACACTTACCTATGTGAGTCCCGATAATCGAAATGTCGATGGGCTTCCGATCTCATCCACATGTCCCCACTGATGGACGGCTCTGATCATTTACGGGGTTTCCAATAGGGATTTTCCCGATCTCTTGCTCACAGAACCTTCGATTTGCCGAATCCTGAAACTTCGATGGAGTCTTCCCTTTCGGGACTTTTCTCGAGATCTTAGATCTACGCCATGTGTCCCCTCGAGATGGGTGGCCCTGATTTAACCTCAAGATTTTGAGACTTTTGACGCCCCGATGACACAAGTTCTTTGTCAACTTAAAACCCCAGTCCCCGAAATGCCGACGGGCACTCGATTATCGCCACCTATCTCCTCCAGATGGATGGCTCAGATTGATTCCAGGATTTTCACTATGAAAATTCCCAATCACTTGTCCCCGTGACTCTCGATTTCACGAGTGCCGAAACCCCGATGGCCACGCCTCGAGTCAGAACTTTCCTCCTCCCGTTCATGAAGCTTAAAATCCGTGCAACTCCTGGTCAATCCAATGGCTGACAGGTGTTTGAATGAGATCTGACAGTCCACAATCTCCTGAGCTTGGACTCCGGATGCATCTGTAAACCCCTTGCTTCTCTATCAAATATGACGGCTAGCGAGATTTCGCTAATCCTCCCCACATATTCCTAGCCGTTGATCTCTTCCCTTTGATGATTCCTGTGAATGAGACCAAGGACTCTTCCATGGAATTATCCACTTACGCTATGAACTTTCGATGTCCCTCAATTTTTTCAAAGGCCTTACTCCTCTTGAGCTTCTCACAAATTCAAGCCTAAGAAAATACTCTGGCGCGCACTCCTTACGCAACCTTCAGACACCTTCAAATGTCAACTACTTCGACTCTACGCACACCTGCAGCAGAAGTCCTTCGGTATTTTTCTCAGGTTCACAACCTTGGAACTTTGTTTGGCATGCGCACTCCTTGCACGACACCTGTGCCCTACTGCACTTTGAGAAAATGAGAATGATCGCTACCTCTCCTGAGCTTTCAGAGACAACCCTCTGAACTCCTTGTCTACGCACTCCTTCTGGACAATTCAACTGCACTCCTTGCTGGAATCATGCTCAGACAGAGAAACAATTGAAACTCATTCCTTCTCCTTCCAGACTTCAAACCCAGACCATGAAATCACATACACAACATATAAAAGAAAGTGTATAACAAGAAGCAAACATTCATGAGCATATCATTCAACATCAATACACAGAGAATAAACACAAAACCATGAATTTTGAATCAAACTCTTTCTATTAATCCAAATATCAGTACATGGGTGTTCTTACTCAGCTCTCTGCTCCTCTTCTATGCTCCAATGCTTCTAACTCTGATCTTCTTACAATGCACAATGAGGGTGTCTATATCCTGTTTCCCTCTTGCGCTCTACAACTGTCTAATCTAGAATTCAATTCTACCTACTTACATAAATGCCTTATACCTACTATTGACGAGAGAGGATCGCTCAAGGTCCTTTACAATACATAAGTAGGCCTCTCCTTAACTATCACATTTAAGTTTGGTGCATCTTCTCTTCAAAAGTTTTTAAACAATTTAGCATATGCTCAAAATGTGTGGTGCTTTCCCCCACGCTCGCTTGATGTTGACGATGCTCCTGCATCATTTGAGCTACTTCATTCTAGGGTGTTGGAATGTTTCATGAAGGTACTGCAAATTGAGTACATTTGTTGGATTGTAGAATGGCCAAGTGAAACTTGGATGGAAAGTATTCAGACCGGGGAACAATAGTGCAGATGAGTAGAATCAGAGCACACAAGGAAGCAAGGATTTGAAGGAATTCAGGGACAACCAACTACAACATAAATAAATAAATAAATAAGTGAGTTGAAACATAAATCCACTAGAGTGCATGAGGCATACAATGAAGTTAAAATGCATATGCATTAGTAGGAATGTTGACAGTGAATGTTTGGTGCATACAGATGTGTAATTATGCATATGCACATGCTTGGATATGCATATAACATGCTTGTGATCTTACAAAGTACATTATTGTGAAATAATGATGTTATGGAAATTGACTATGACTAATTATGGATTATGTATTCGGGAAAAATGATATAGCATGGTTAAAGAGGTGGATGTTGCTATCATTGCTTCTGACTCCATCTATGTGAAGAACCATGAGGGTGGTAGGAATGGTGATCAAAATGATGAAGGAGGAATTCTGTGAGATTCTACAAATACCAATTGATCAGGTAGCATCAAGTAGGTTGATAACAACCATCTAGGTATGCATTTGTTGCATAGATGTTGAAGGGAATTGAGGTAAGAATTCCCTCAGTTAATTTTTCAGCATTTAAATTGATATGTAATGGCCAAAGGCCTAGAGTATGTAGTTGTTATTAATGCTAGAATGAATTTAGATAGATTTTCAGTTGTATGTGGTATTTTGATTGGTTATGGGATCATAATCACGTTAATTCTGGAGACATAATCCTTCTATAACAATAAATATCCATAGAGTTAATCATGTGTGAGACCATGAGATGGTTGGATATGGAAGGGCTATAATGCTATGTGAGTGCTCAATGGTATCTATTGTATAGATGATGTTTGGACTACAACCACTTTCCCGACACTGAAGATCACTTAAGAGTTATATTCTTGGTGTTGTGTTTGGGTTGAAAAGGAAGGTATCCAAATATTCAGGAAAGGAGTAGAAGTTTGTGGATGATGTGTTGAGGAGTTGGCCAAACCTTCCAACTCACCTTCTTGAATGCATGACATATTTATGTGGTATTATGTAGTCAATGCATGTTTTCATTATGTAGTTGTGGCCATGGGTATTGGCACATTGATTGTTATTTTATTTAGTAATTAATTGTTGCATTATTAGAAGTACGTGGTGCTGAAAATACATAATGATGGATAGTTTCATTATATTTAATATTAATACTAGTTTAAGGTGATTGGATTGTTGTTTGTTACAATTCTGATATCACATTTTGGAACTATTAAAAATGTTACAAGTTTTATTACAAGAATTATTGAATGGCTCACGAAAAAGAACACCAAAAGGAAATCAAGATCAATGATAAAGGCATGGAATGAACAAAGTCCAATGGACTTGCTGCAACTAGAATTTTTGAAGCCAGAACTCTGAAACTTCTTGCCTGAGTGCACTGGAGCACTGGAGAGAAGTGGAACAACTTGAGGGTCTGCATGGCAGAGAAAGGGGTTCATTTCTTTGGGTTTTTCAGGCTGAGAGGGAAGGAGAGCTTGTTGGTTGGAACTATTTCCAGAAATATGAATTCTGAAGATCATTATATGTGTTTTGGGTCGGAATGCCTATGTATACATGTTTAATTTTAGGCCAGAGTGCCTATGTATATAAGAGTTGATTGGATTTCCTGTGTTGATTAAGGTTAGAGGGCCTAGATTTGTAATGTTAATAACATTGGAATGGTGTTGTGCACTGAGAACAATGCCAAAATAAGGGGAGGGGGATGTAACACCTCTTTTTTAACCCTTATGAACTAGAATGTATTATGTAATTGTGACTTAGGTTGATGAGTCAGTAAATTTTAAAAAGGGATAGAGTTCCTAGGAAAAGTAATACTTCATATACATTAATAAAATACATTGTTGGCTACAAGATGGACAAGTAAACAAGAAATAGGGGGATATGATTCCACGAGAGAGGGGGCTTAAGGGGATAAGTATTTTTATTATATTTAATTTACCCATAATTGATTTTATGGAGAAAAAGGGTTGCATGAGCTTCTTGGAAGGAATGCCATGTGGTTCTTGTTTTCATGTAATTATATAAACATCCCTTGGGGGTTGTTTTGGGGGTTCTTCTTCTTCTTCTTCACTCACCCACCCATTTTTTTGGGTTCACTTGTTCTTATTCATTCACTATTACACCATCCTCACTCTTGTTGAATTTGTGTGCTCTTTGGGAGAGCATGCAAATGAATGATTGGAGGAGGAGAGCCATTGCTAGATGGTTGTAAGAAATTACTGATCATTCCAGGAGGGAATGGATTCCTGTGTGCATGTGATTGATAGAAGTTTGGAAATAAATTTCCGCAATTGAGAATACTTGGAGTTTTGAGTAGGGAGATTTCCAGACCAGTAGCACCGGATCCTTGGAGAGAAATGGAACATCCTAAGGGACTTCATGGTAGAGAAAGGTGTTCATTTCTTTAGGTTGTGCAGGATGAGGGGGAAAGAGATATGGAAATTTGTATTTTTTTCTGCTTGGGAAACCTGAGAAATAGTTAGCCAATTGTTGTGTGTTTTAGATTTGGACTAGGATCCATCCTTGTGGATTCATAGTCCTAGCTTGGAGGTGACTTGTTGTTGAGAGAAAAAAAAATAACAATTTCTATGGTTGGGAGGAATGTCCTTGATCTGCAACCACTTGGTGAATGTTTACTTGCAAAGATAAGTCCTATCTATGCTTTTTGTATAATGTATATTCTGTTGTGTATTTAACTATCTCTGAGATATGTATTTGTAATGTTCATGTCTGCTAATTATTTTTTGTGCATGACATGTTGTTTATTTATTTTATGTTGTGGCATGGATCTTGATTAATGCATGTGGATATTTCATGCTTGATTTCATATTAATTGTTATTATAACTCAATATCAGTTCATAAGCAAGTTTTTGGAGTAGCATGGCCAACCTGTGGGTGGATGGGTATGTTACAGATTCGTACATTCCCAACCTATGAGTGGTTGGGTAAATTACATATTGGTATGTGCCTAGTTTGTAGGTGGATTGGTACATTCCCACCCAGTGGGTGGCTGGGTATGTTACACTTCGGTAGGTATAACTTTGGGGAAATTGAACTACTTGAGAGTAGTAGTATCTTGGAGTCCTATAGTGTCGAAGCCCTGAAATATCACCAACTATCAGATCGAAGCAAGAATTCGGGAGAAATGCCAACCATTAGATCAAAAGTACAAGGATATATAATTTTTGGGACTCCAGAACTTTGCCACTTGGGAGACTACTGGAGACTAGGAAAATCCATGAAGTGCCAAAGCTACGTAGTGTCAAAGACACAAAGTGAAAGGCCACATTCGCGAGTTTATGCAGGTCGTTAGATCTAGAGTGGATGAACGTGGACCGTCTATTTGGTGGATAATGTGTCTTATGCCACATGGAAAGGGTTCGATATGGGGACACGTGTCACTTGAATTCAGGGCCTTTTGGACACTAACATGTCCATTTAAGAGTGACATGTGGTGCACATACAATGGGTTGACGTCACCATAGGTGGCATCATCATGCCATGTAATCTTTGGGATTACAACCTCTGAGAATGTCCAACATTACTATTAGTGAAAGTGTTGAAGGCTAAAGTAGAGAATTCATGTAGACTGTCGATCAAAGATCCCTTCAGGACTTTTTTCAACTGTTGGATCATGACGTGGAAGGAGGGAATAAGTACTTTGGCAGGCATAACTCTGGGGGAGTTGAACAACTGGAGAGTTGTAATATACCAGAGTCCTAGAGTGGTGAAGTCCCGACAACCGTAGATCAAGATATGGTAGGATCCTTCTTGGTTGTTCAATCAAGAAGTTGGAGGACAAAGTAAGAGGGAATTTTAACCAACAACCATCGGTCGCGTACACTTTGTGACCACTTTGACAGGTATAACTCTGGGCTAGTTGTGATATCCCGGAGTCCCGAAGTGTCGAAGTCCCGAAGTGAAAAAGGATCATCCATCTCGTTAAGTCATATCCATTGGATTAAGCTGGTGGAAGGATAATGTAAGGGGAGGTGTTAACCGATGATAAGAGGTCATCGTCACTTTATGACCACTTTGGTAGGTTTCACTCCTGGGAAGTTGAATGACTCAAGAGTTGTGTTATCCCAGAGTCCCTGAGCATCGAAGTCCTGAAATAAATATGAACCGTCTGCCTCAGCATCGGGTTAAGTCGTGATCATTGATTTCATTGAAGTCAATAGAGAAGCTAGGATCATCCATCCCATGGGTGATTAAATCTCAATCATCTGATATACTAATGGAGATGATATAAGTACTTCGGTGAAAGTTTACTACAGGAAAGTTGGATGATCGAAAAGGGATAATGGCCAAAGGCTGAAGTTTAGAGGACTTGGTTCCAAGTGTCGATATCATGATATAGTAAAGGGGTTGATTAGAGGCATGAAGGGCCTAGAAGTGAACAATCCCATGGACACTTTCAAATGAGGTCTTGTGTAGAAGAATAAAGAGAAAAGTGCTAAAGGAACATCGCTTAGAGTGGATAAGCCTGTGGTTTCAAGCCACGGTCACAAGAAAAGTGGATTGAAGGAAGTGTTGTGTAGAATTTGATTTATGTACCATTTTGAAGGGGTTTTGGAATAGTTTGAAAATATTTGAACACAACCATTCCATTGCCACTACAAGATCATGTTTGTACAAAAAGGGTGAAAGTGACTTTTTCAGGAAGCCCTAACTTTCAACTCGGAGGTAGGATTGGGGAAAGGGAATAATCATCAGAAATATTACTCAGAGAAGAATAACATTGAATTGTTATAATTTGGATAATGATCTATATTTCTTCATGATTTAAGAAGAAAAAGTACTTGTAGCATTAATTGGTATATTTCTATAATATGTATAATTCTAGCAAAAATGGTTGCTTGTAGATTTGACAGGATTAGAGATTTAATTGGATCAATTCCAGTCCAGGATTGGATATCATACTCATGGAAGCATGACAGATCTTGTAGAAGTTGGTTGAGGAAACAAAGAACTACAAGGAAAGTAATGAAAAGTGGATAAAGAACTCAACAATAGTGGAACAAAAGTATTAGTCAAAAGCTACACGATCTGAATGAATTGAAAATACAAAATAATGAATCCTCACATAAGAAACGAAGATAGTAGGTGAATAATGTAAATAATGGGCATAGAAAGGAAAATTATGAATTGCTAGCCTCGAAGGAAGAGAGGTGTAGACAGTTGCAAAGATTAAGTGTGAAAGAGGTATTTTAATGGACAATTAGGAGTAATAGTATTTGATTCAAGAATGTTGTGGTAGTATATTGATGGAATGTTTGAGTTACTTCATTCCATGGTGATGGAATGTTTCATAAAGGTAAAGTTGAATATGACTATCGAAAAGGAGTTATTGCAAATTGAGTACATTGGTTGGATTGTAGAATGGCCGAGTGAAACATGGTTGGAAAGTATCCAGACCAGGGAACAATAGTGCATACGAGCATAATGGGAGCACACAAGGTAGAGAGGATCTAAAGGAATTCAAGGAAAACCATATACAACATTAAAAATAAAAAAATAATTTAATTGATACATAAATCCACTAGAGTGCATGAGGCATACAATGAAGTTAAAATGCATATCCAGTAGGCATGTTGACAGTGAATGCTTGGTGCATATGGATATGTAATTGTGCATATGTGCATGCTTGGATATGCATATAACATGCTTGTGAACTTATAATAGTCTTTTATTATGAAATAATGATGTTATGGAAAGTCAGTATGACTAATGATGGATTATGTATTTAGGAAAAATGATATAGCATGGTTAAAGATGTGGATGTTGTTGCTACTTGTGATTTCCTTCTATGTGAAGACCCATGAGGGTGGTAGGAATGGTGATCAAAATGATCAAGGAGAAAGTATGTGAGATTCTACAAATACCAGTTGATCAGGTAGCATCAATTAGGTTGATAACAACCATCCAGGTATGCATTTGTTGCTTCTATGTTTAAGGGAATTGTGGTAAGAAATTCCCTCAGTCAATTTTTCAAGATTTAAATCAATATGTATTGGCCAAACACCTAGAGTATGTAACTGTTATTGATGCTCGAATGCATTTAGATATATTTTCAGTTGTATATTGTGTTATGATTGGTTATGGGATCATAACTGGGTTAATTTAGGAGACATACTCCTTCTATAACAATGGACATCCATAGAGATAGTCATGTGTGAGACCATAATATGTATGGATATAGAAGGGATATAGAGCTATGTGAGTGCTCAATGGTATCTACTGTATATATAATGTTTAGATTGCAACCTCTTTGTCAACATTGAAGAGCACTTAAGAATTATATTCTTTGTGTTGTGATTAGATTGAAAAGGAAGGTATCCAAATAGTCAAGCAAGTAGTAGGAAGTGTGTGGATGATGTGTTGAGGCATTGGCCAAACCTTCCAAATCGTCATGGTGGAATGCATGCAATAATTATTTGGTATTATGTAGTGAATGCATGGATGCATTTTGTATATGTGGCCATGTGCATTGGCACATCGATTGTTATTTTATTTAGTAATTAATTGTTGCATTATTAAAATCATGTGGTGCTGAAAATACATAATGATGGATAGTTGCATTATATTTAATATGAATACTAGTTGAAGGTGATTGGATTTTTGTTTGTTACAATTCTGAGATCACTTTTTGGAACTTTTAAAAATGTTACAAGTGGTATTACAAGAATTATTAAATGCATTATTGGTGAATGCGTGTATATATTATATAAAATAGAAATGATTATGATAACAACTGAAATGATGTGACTATTTATAACTCATGAAGTTGAAAACACTTCAGGAGTTGTTAGATAATGTAAAAATAAAGTTGCAGGTGAGATTAGTTATATAATGATAAATTATGGAAAATCTATGTCAAGGTAATAGAGTGATAGAAATATCGGCGGATAGAAGAAAGAAAATATCGGTTGATAATACATGTGTAAAGAATGATGGGTTCATTCTAGTTAATAGTTGGATTAATGAAAGTGATTGAATTGTTGTTGTAAACAATTCTGAGATCACTTTGTGAATTTTTTCAATTGTTGCCATGAAAATATACATATGCATGATATTGACAACTTGTTTGGCTAAGTGAAGGTTGAGAAAAATTGCAGGTAGGATGGTCTTGGATATGGCAGGGATGTAATACCAGAAGGAAGACTGATATCTACAGCTGCAAGAGACAAACATTATTAGTAGAAAATTCATGCCTAGAAATTTTATTTTCCTATATAAAACAGATTTGAGAAATTAATAATTACAAATTGTTACATGATTATGCTAAAAATTTGTTTGGTTGATTGAAGGTTGAGAAAATTACAAGAATAATGGTATTGGGTATGGAATTGTTGTAATCCATAATAAAGATTGATGCTTGTAGCTGGAAGAGCCAAACAAATTATGAGTTGGAAGCATTGTTGAAACAAGGCATGAGATTTGATTTTGAACATATGTGTATGATTCATGGGTCACTTCTTTCTTTGGAGGTACGTCTCTTTTCAATTTACATTCATGTATATTATTTATTTCAATTTTCATTATTGCCACTAATGAAGATAGTCTCATTATAGTTTATGTTTATGTTTGTATATGGAACTTCAAGAATAACAAAATAATCGAGACAATCAATCAAACATTTATAAAAATAACCCAAGGCATGGAAGTATCTTGAGCACTAACATCAGTTCCAGTGAAGAATGATGACCAATATATTTGGATATCAATGCAAGCTGCAATTGTATTTTTTTGAAACAATTGTCTGTGACAATCAGACATTTGTGTTTAATGTAATGGACATAGTGTCCCAGTTGAAAGACAAGGGATTACCGATAAGTGTCCCATTTTGTATGACAAAGACCGTCTTATTCATATAATAAATTATGTTTTAATTTATTCTATTGTGTTGTTTAATGTTTTTGTGAAATGTTACATCATTGATAAATATATGGATGACTAAATATTATAATGAAGAGATGCAAAATCAGATGATATAAAAAATTAATCCAAACATCATATCCAAATTCACTAATCAAAATATGATATATATGTAATTTTTTTGATAAATAATGGAATTAAAAAATAACAATAATTGAACTTTTACAGGTTGATGTTTCTTGGTGTATTTTAATTATTAATCTCATTTGCATGCTTAATATTAAAACTCACCAGTGTGTTTCATATGAAATTCGCACCAGTGCTTTTATGTAATCAATTATCACTAGTTTCAATATTAATTTAATACCAAAAAATATATATTAAACATCTAGCCATTGGTGCGTTAATATTATACGAAGCACCAATGTGTATGTGTTATTGATACACATCGACGCTATTGTGTTATTGATAATCACTGAAGCTTGTTTGTTATGGAAATGCACCAGTGCTTTCGATTTGTAATGCACCGGGGATTTTTTCCTTGTAACGTGAGATCGGAAGAGC
>CBVK0100097280.1:0-33392 GCA_900067695.1 Picea abies
GAGATCTACACTCTTTCCCTACACGACGCTCTTCCGATCTCACCCAAGCACAACCCGCATGTACACGCGGGCAAAAGAGAAGCTACCCACGTGTACACGCAACTGCCCTCAAGACAACTCACGTACATCCTCCAATAAGTGGAAAAAAATGGAAATGCAAGAGTTAACTCTCCATTTCTTTGTTTTTGCAGGATGTATGTGCATTGGAGAGAGAAGGAGCATGATGACATTGATTTTTTGGTCTCCGAGGACCCTGATACTATCGCTGTTTTGTCACAATGCAGGTTGCTAAAGTTCTTCCAATGTTCGTTTATGAGGGTACAACCTAGGCTGATAAATGTATTTGTAGATTACTGACATCCTGACGCAAAGGCATTCATGCTTAAGGGGCAGTCGTTGACTCCAATGACTGAGGACATTTACTTCCTTACTGGTCTCTTGAGGAGAGGGGATCAAGTCAACTTGTGCATTTTCCCCCCTGGGCACCACAACATTAAGGAGTTGATTGGACTCCATTGTGAGGCTGGTCCTGAGAAAGTAGGTTCTCAGGTGCCTATTCATAAGATCAAAAAAATATCACTCAAAGTGATATTTCTACTCATTGGTTGGATTACTGGATGTGTGGCTTTGCATTGGGCTTCCCAAGCACACATGCATTGTGTAGTACAATGCTTAAATGCATGGATTTTCGACTAGAGTACCACCATGCTGGATTGCATGAAGAGACAACTAACAGATTTTTGGGTATGGGAACACCATAACTTTGGGTTTTGGACTGTTCTGTGCTCCTTTTTCTTTGAGAGGGTACCTAGTCTTAGTCCTCAAGAGACTATATGAGGGCATGATGCCTCTCTCCCAGCGCTATGCAGATGGGCGACGTTGTTGTCGCGACAGGGGGGAGGGAGGACCATCTAGGCCTTTGATGAATTTTTTTTTGACTGGTGATCACAGAAAATTCCAGCAATAGAGGACTACCCCTATGCTGGGATCAATTTTTCTAGAGATCCTGACATGCCAGTACCTCCCGGAGCCGAGCAAGGAGAAATGGGTAAGTTTTCTTTTCGAAGTTATTTAATTTTTATGTCTGTTTATATATGTCATTTTTTTGTATACCAGAGTATCTGACACTTATGTATATGTTATGTACAAATGTGGGACCAGTGTGTTCGGTAGAATTCTCAAGGACTAGGCGGCTTCCTTGACCAGAGGCAGGACCAGCTGAAGCTGCCAAACTAGCAGTAGCAGCAAGGGGTCCTCCAGCTGGAGAGACTGAGAGAGTATTGAGACGGGTAGAGTGGAACCTTACTGCGCTCACTCATACAGTCCTTATGGAAGAGATCGAGGATCTCCCACTGTCGATGCAACCTCATGTATTTGGGGTGCCATGGACCTGGGTCCAGCTCTTCCGGCATTTGGAAAACACTGTTGTTCACTACGGTAGGGCCAACAAGCCCCACCCTTAGCTAGGTTAGACTAATTACGTGCCAAGAGAAAGTTTTGTGTATTTTTGAGGGAATAAGCCTCGTGACTCTGACTGGACCTATTTTTTAGGCATTTGTGGCCACCCATGTACTCTAATATTTTTTGATATATATATGTGGATATTTTTAATCTTTTTACGTCTTATGGATTACATCTATTTTACAAATGTATTTACATGTGTGTGTGCTTTTTCTTACATGTGTGCAATATGCCAATATAATACATGATTATCTAGAGTATATGTGATTTGATTCAATCTCCTAGGAACATGGATATACGTAATGTAATCAAATATTAGTTCTAGGAGACGTACCCTAAGGAACTGTTGGTGTAGTGTAGGATCGTAAACGTGGTAAACCTCATTTAACTGAGACACAACTAGCTGAGCATTTAAGTAGACCCGAAGGTGAGAGATACCATGCGACAAAGTGTCATGAAGCAACTCTAATATTGGGTTGTATTTGGTGACATTGTTTGTGGTGTCACCTAAACATATACCTCCTTAAGAGAGCAACTGGCCTTGAGGTGTGAAAATCACCCAAGTTGCAAAAGTAAGCCTCCGAGTGCACTGGCTAGCGCTGTTTGCAAACCCAATGAACACCTCTGATTCACTTGACATCTGCCACAGTGAAAAATATGACATCAAAAATGACACATCCATAAAACCAAAAAGACAAAAACTAAGAGAATGTACAAGACTATACATATGTTACAAGAAGTCACCCAAGGTGACCAACCTACGATTAATACTTCTTGAGGTAGAGCCCATTTCTAGGCTCTGTCAAAGAATTTCCCTCAAATTTCACTAGACGATAAGCACCCTTCTTTAGAACCTCCTTCATGATGAAAGTTCCAAACCACTTGGGTTTGAACTTGCCTGCCCCCAGGGGGTCCTTATGTTGGTCATAGACTAGGACAAGTTTGCCTTCAGAGAAAATTCGGGCACGAACGGACTGATCATACTGACACTTGAATTTTTTTTTGTGAGCCTCATTAGCCAAGGCTAGATCCTGATGCTGCTCATTGAGCTACTCAAGATATAATAAACGCTCTTCAAGCAGTGAAGTGTCTAGCAATAAATGTACTGCCAAATTTAGAGAGGGGATCTGGAACTCTATAGGCAAGACTAATTCCAGCCCGTAAATGAGTTGAAAAGGTGAGAAACTTGTTGCAGTCTTAATATATGTTTGGTAGGCCCATAATGTTGAATACAACATCAAATGCCAATTTGACTTGGGCAAATCGATCATTTGTTGTAAAATAGTCTTAAGGTATTTATTCACAGCTTCCACCTGACCATTTGCTTGAGGGTAGTAGGGTGATGAATGCTCTTGCCTCAACCCAAGATTTGATGTTAATTTAGACATCATTTTGTTCTAAAAGTGACTACCATGGTCAGTGAAAATATCTCTTGGGACAACGAACCTTGCTATTATATGGTTAAAAAAAATGAGAGATGCGGTCTCACCGTCATCTTTAAATGTTGGCATAGCTTCGACCCACTTCGTGCAGTAGTCTACTGCTACGATGATATAACAGTGCCCCCTTGTAGAAGGGGGGTTGCATGTAGCATAATCAATCCCCCATTTGGTGAAGGGACCAATTGTGATGATAGGAAACATGGGAGCGAGGTGTGCCCTCATCTTCTGAAAAAATATCTAACACGAGTGGCACTTCTTGACCAATTCAACACAATATTTGATTAATTTCGACCAAAAGTAACTAGCTTGTAGAATATTTTGGGTTGTTTCCAACCCAGACAAATCACATCCACATGTTCCAATGTGGAAATCGTTAAGCATGATTTCCACTTCTTCATCGGTGGGACATCGATGAAGGATACAATATACACCTCAACGATACAGAGTGTCCTTGAGTATGAGATAATTTTTGTACTGATGGCATATACGGTGATGCTCATCACGAGAAGTAGAGGTGGGGCACTTCAAAGTCTAGAGATATACTAGTATATCTCTGTACCATTGGTCTGGAGACGCGATAAAAAACATGTCTCTTTTGATAGGTGACTCCTCGTGTATAACATCACCTGACTCGAGTGGACGTTTTGAGATGAATTCCGCAAAGACCAACGACTTTTTGGATTTCACCAAAACAAAATCCAAGTCGAATTCCTGGAGGATAACTGTCTATATATTGATCTTTCCACCAATTACACGTCGTGTCAACATGTATTGAAATAGATTTACAGCGACAATGATGGTGTTCTTACGAAACGAGATGTAATGATGAAACCGTTGAACAACATCAACTACTGCCAACATAAGTTTTTCAATGTGGGAATAATTGAGTTCCAATCCAACTAGGTCTCGACTCAGGTAAAAAATCACATATTCTGAGAGAAAATCATCCTCCTGAACCAAGACCATACCGATGGTCGACTCCACAGTGGCCAAGTACAATAAGAAATCTTTATTGTAATTGGGTTGCCACAGTAGAGGGGTAGATGTGAGGGCACATTTCAACGCTTCAAAAGAGTTTTGAGTAGCTTTGTCCCAATGAAAAGGAACATCCTTCTTCAGTAAATGCATAAAAACCTTTGTGATATCGGCATAGTTTTCAATGAAATAGCATATAAAGTTCTCTTTTTCCTGTAGACTCTGAAGCTGAGGGATTGTGCACGGGGGAGGCAACTGAACTATCACCTCAAAATTTAGAGGATCGACCATAATCCCTGTTGTCAAAACTATGAAACCTAGCAGATGACCCGATGTTACGCAAAAGCTCTATTTGTTTGGATTCAATCAAATCTAGTAGTAGAGACATTGCTCAAAGATAAGTTAGAGGTGTGCAGGATGATCATCTCTCTTTTGAGATTGTGATGCTAAATCATCGAGATAAGCCTCAACTATGTGTTTGAGATCATGGAAAGCAAAAGACATGGCCCGTTGAAATGTAGCTCTAGCATTTTTCAGACCAAAAGGAATCTTCCAATAAGCTAATGCACCCCACGGACAAATGAAAGTGATTTTGTTTTGGTCTTTGGGCTTGATCTATATCTGATTGTATCCCAAAAAACCATCCATTAAATAAAATGCTTCGCACCCTATGCATTCATCAACTATTTAATCAATAAATGGTGTGGGGAAATTATTCTTTGGACAGGTCTTGTTCAAATCTCGGAATTCCATACATACGTGAATCATACCCTATTTTTTGTTGACTGGAATGGGATTCGACACCCATTGAGTTAATTGGATGGGGTAGATGAAACCAACCTGGATTAGTTTCTCTACTTCAGCCTTAATAGTTGTTTCTTTCCTAGGATTGATTGGACAAAGCTTCTACCAGACCGACATAGCATCAGGATATGTCGTGATTTCATGTTCGACGATTCTTGGATCTATGCCTAGAATTTCCTTGTAACACCAATAAAACACGTCGCATAAGTCTTTAAATAAATCCGTGTATATTTGAAACTCCCCGGGGGAGTCCACTACGATGAAGATATTCTCCACAATGTCAGGAATTCTGGAGATATCGATAGGTATTGTTTGAGCAATAGTTGTCATATTTCCTTCAGCGAAAACAACGTGTGTAGCCAAAGGGTTGATAGGACAAGCCTTATCTTTAGTCATAGTCAGAGTGAATTCACCTGCTTCAATTCTTCTTAACTCGAGGAGGAAGTAAGATCTATGATGAAAATCATCCCAGGGTTTGTCCAGACTAGTCATTGCCTCAATAATTTCCTTGTAAGAGGGAAATACTAAGTCTAAAGAATTAGTATCAGTGAGGTAACCTTGAGACCATGTAGGCTTGAGAACCAAATCCAACTTCTGTGTGGGAGTCAGATTAGGGTTGACAGAAGGTTGCTGAACTATAGAGTATGCAAATTGTACCATAGAAAAAGGCATGGCCATGCCAAGGTGCCTTGTCCCTTCCATTGTGGCTGATGGGGAGGGAAGAGTCCACAAATTGTTAAAGTAAGTCATGAGAAATGACGATATTTGAAAATTTTCATCCCTATCCAGGTCGGGGATAGTTGATATGTAGTGGACATTGTCGGTCAGAGGTGGGTAATCAAAGGTACCCATCAAAGGTGGGCACAAACCAACCCCTATGTTGACGATGCCGAGCTAAGGGTTATCAATCATCAGGACCATGGATACCCTCGATGAAGGGTCTAGATGGGAGAAGGATAATTGATCAATGGACACAATCCATCCTTCTTGTGGAAACAACGAGACCTAGAAAAATGTCATGACCACTGCTTGCATAGTGTAGGTCCAACTCCTTCCTAACAAGAGATTGTAGTCGAGAGACACATCGATCACTTCAACCTCGACGCACACGGTCTTCCCCCCTAACTGCACAGGGAAAGAGGGGATGATTCCATGTGGTCGTAACAAATGATCATCAAAATAAGTAAGAAGAGTAAGTGATGGAGACAAAATGGGTTGGCCAACGGACTTCCAACATGCCAAAGACATCATGCATGTCTAGGCACCCTCATCCACCACCGTGTGGAAAATGTTCCAAGTAAAATTTTTCGTGGTGTAAGCCACTACTAACTAAAATGCTATGTGGTAAGTAAGATGAGGCTTTAAGTCGGTCGTATCAATCATGATCCTTCCCATATTACAAGTCTCAGTATATCCTAAGGCAACTAACAGAGCCTTTCTCTGAGAAGGGAAACTTTGGAGGACTTCCAAAGAAGACATTGCACAAGGGGTTTGTGACAAATCCTCTACCATAAAGTAGTTCTGGGTGGACCTTGCATTTGGGTTGTGGGAATATTTCTTGAATGCACCTTTTGGGATGCATGTCATTATTTCTCCTGACATCTTCTCAATCGGGAGAGGAAGATGTGGGTTTTTGGCTTCTTTACCCTTCACATAGGTGTTTAGAATTCCATATTCTCATGTCCTAGTCATTATGTCAACATTACCTTTCATCATATACATATTCATAGATGGACGGGGTCCTTGACTTCCCCCTTCCATGCTCAAAGAGGCTTGAGTTAGATTTTTCCCATGTGGAAATGGATTCATTAACACAACAAGATGTTGTTGTGCCAATAAATTTTGGGCCTCCACAAGCCGAGGGCACTAGTGAGTCAGATGGTCTTCCTTGTAAAGATTATAGGGATACTTCAACTTCTTCTTTTCACTATTTCCCTCACCAGAATTATTGGTAGGTTTCTTATCCCCCTTACCCTTCTTTCGTTGTTTCTTATTTCCTTCAAGTTGTTGGGTGGCCTTCAGGTTTGTCATTTTCACACTATGTACATCTGAAATTTGGGTAGGGGGAACAGCTGAACTAGTGGTCTGGTTGGCTGCTATCTATTGTATCGATAATTGTTGCAATTGATTTGACAGCTGATCAACAGGATTTGTTTGTGCTAAACCGAAAATACCATTGGCATGTGGTCTAGATATTTGTTTGGTCTTGTCAAGTATCGACCATGGTGCATCTGGAAAATCTTCATAAAGTAAATCATCTCTAGCTATTGATCTCTCATTATCGCTTCTTCTTCTTAAAATACCCTCGAGGTTGCGACATCTTTAGACAACTGAGGTACCAAAGACTTAAGGAGCCACTCTAGCAGGAATGATGGTGTGACTGGTCCTTTTATCAAACTCTTCCA
This sequence comes from Picea abies, assembly GCA_900067695.1. Lineage (NCBI taxonomy): Eukaryota > Viridiplantae > Streptophyta > Pinopsida > Pinales > Pinaceae > Picea > Picea abies. Next base: position 7,088 of record CBVK0100097280.1, read on the forward strand.
ACGTCTCCATTCTGGGATGTGATCCGAGATATGGTCTGCTTTTGTCTGCTAAATGTTGGCCAGGAATTTGGTGTCGACGTTGTATCTCACAGGTAATTGGAAATGGTTTAAGAAAGCCATTGCCAATTCATCGAAGAAATATTATATTGAGCAGTTGCACTCGATGTACCATTTCATAGCACTCTCTATGAGAGTGCGTTGAAACAAACACAGCTTGATGGAGTCGTCTCACAATGAGTTGGATGAGCACCATAGATGGAAGGTAGTCACATGATCACCTGGATCTTCATTAGGCTTGGCCTCGAATTTTAGGATGTCTGAAGGAAACTTGGTCGACATAGGAGGCCAACGCGGATCATGACAGATGGGGTTGTTTAATAACCTTTTCAAGTCTGACAAGTGCAAAGTTTCTAGGAATGGTAATTTGGGTTGTTGATTATAACCAGAGAGAAAGGAGCTTGGAGTTTGGATGGCACAAAGTTGCCAGGAAAAGTTAGTTTGTTGTCCAGGGATCTGGTAATAACCATGGTTGTGAACAACATACGGATTATGCACTTGTTGAGACTCCATCGAATGACTCTCGTAATAGGACGTAAAGGGCTGGGCTTGCATCACATTCCAAGGATTTTGGGAAGGGTTTCCCCCTGTCGATCCAACGGGCATAGGTGTTGAGCCTTGCCTGGGGTTCCATTGACTATGGAAGGGTTTTCCCCTAGCCAACATCCCTAACAATGGAATTGATCCTTGCCACGGATTCCAAGGTCCTTGTGAGGAAGGAATTCCTAAGTTTTCCCCTTGTGCAGGAATAGTACCCTGTACAGGATGTTGTTCTCCATAACCAAGGTTTCCCCCAGCCGATATGACAGCTGACTAGAAAGTGTTGTTACCAAACATCTTGAACAAAGAGAATGATGTCGAACCAACCAACATGTTATAAGAAGGAATTCCTTGACTACCTGCTCCAAACGAACTATATTTTACGTTTGGCCTGATGGAGTACTGGTGAGCACCACCGAGCGAAGGGGATGAAGAAGGTATATGACCCCCTCCATAAGGGAAAGCATTATAGGGAGCTAAAATCCCCCCCATGGATCCTCACAAAGGAGCATTGGAGCTCCCTGCCCCGATACCTAAATTCTATAAACTGGAGTAGGAAAGTATAGTTCTTGTACCGAAGCCAGGCATCTCGTATGAGAACAAAGGGCCTATCACACTCTGGGTGAATGGAGAAGTGATCACTTCCATAGAAGGAATTGTATCATTTCTCGAGGTAGAGGCAGTTGAGACCATAGTGGCTCAGATCGACGACGGTTGGTTAGGAGGAAGAACACCCCCTGTAGTGATAGTGGTAGACAGAATATGAGTATTCCCTAAGGAAGTAAAAACATTTCTTTCCATTGCTTCTTGTCACACTACCTGACGCTCATAAGGTTGGACCTATATGACGATGGGCATCGATAGATCAGTGATCGAAGGGTTATATGGAACAAGAGCTTCCACTCCAAGGTTGACAATGATTGGTTCCTCTAGAATCAAATGTTCTCCTCTCAGAGATGACTCAGGCACAGTTTCCTGTAACCCGATCACCTCAATAGACCCTTGTTGGTCTATTTTTTACCTTAGAGGTGGTGGGGGTGGCTCGAGATAAAATAGAGACAAGCCCAAAATCCTTCACAACTGGTAGATTTCTATAATCGTTTAAAAACCAACACACACTAGAAAAAAGTTCCTATGAGATAAGACAAGCAGATCACTAGCTAGTTGGAAGAATAGTTACAAAAACCAACACTAGAGCAACTTACCAGTCCAAGTGAGACTCGAATACAGAACCACCCTCTAGGTATAATCTGTAAAGTGTGGCCCGATTTCAGCCCTGGGTAACATGGTATACCCTCCCAGTCACCTGTGTAAGTCACTAATATAAAGGAAACTAGGTTGCCAGTGTGCGAACAGTCGCCAGGAGGGTATAGTCGATAGTCAGGTGGACCGTAATGAGCAGGGTATCAAGCCCGAAACCTATTAACGGTATTGAAAGAAAGTGTTCTGGAATATGACTGAGGAGCTCGAACAGATTCAAGACCCATGAAGCTCCATGGAAAATATGATCAACGGAATCCCAAGATAATCCCTCTATATGCATTCCCCACTATGCTTGGTCCAGCTTTGGAGGGGTTATCTCCGCTACCTTTCCGCACGTGACCTTGTGTTTAGCCCCTATGTTAGAGGGGGGTCCCAGATAACTTTCATGGTTATTTGAATTTCAAGCACTCACTAGAAAATAGTCTTATGTTTGTTTTTGTAGCCTTGAAGAGTTTCCTCTCCAATCCTAAATCAAGGCTCTAGCCTAGACTGCATTGATGGACCCTACAAACACAAAGTCTAATAACATTTATTTAAGAATTAATTTTAGTGGTTGTATTAAGTCAAAAGGAATGGAAATGAAGCTAATGATTTTCTTTAAGAGACAAAAGAGAAGAGCATAAGATGAAATTGGAAACAAAACTACTTCTTCTTCACAAAAGATTTGCCAATTTAAACTCTTTCACCAAAATTTCCATAACTACTTTTCTCAGATCTTTGAAAAGTAATACTTGAAACAATATTTCACTCGACTATGAGCTACTTAATTTCCTAATAATTCAAGTAAAGAATTTAAGAAAACTTTCTTTTTCCTTGGTAAATGAAGGAACTAACCTAAACTACTTTACCAAACAAAGTAATGAAAGTTGCTTTTTTATTGTTTTATGCTTCAAAACAAGAAATTTGAAAATGAATTCTTTTCTTTTCTTTGAAAGCAGAAAAGGGGAAAATGATGACAAGCCAAGACCAAGAAATGGCTTCTGGCCCAGTCACAGATCACAGGGAGTCACTGACAACACCAAAGGGGCAGATCAAGGCAGACTCACCATCTTGTCTAAAAACCCTATCAAAGAAAACACAAGAAATCTTTGGTCAAAAGAAATATAAACTCAAGATAGACCTAGGCTATAAAATGCTATAACAGAGACCAGTACTAGATCAAGAAAACCCCTAAGAAGTGTGACTTCTGACAGGGAAGTGGATGAATGCCTCTTCTTTAAAAAAAAAATTCTCAATAGGCACGCTACTGACACTTCAACAACCAGTGTATGTACATGTGTTGTCCAAGGGCAGGGAATGTATGCATGCATGTAGGCCCACTGCAGGCTGTGTACACCTCTGTAACTCCTAAAAAGAATGAAAAAAAACAGTCCAGCACAGGCAGGGAGTACTAGTATGGAAGAATTGAATCCCTTAAAGACAAAAAATATTACAAAAGCTCAGAAAACAATGAATAAACTGATTCAAAGCACCCAAAAAGAAATATCCCCAAAGACCCTAGAAGCATCCCCAGTATGGTCACCAATTTTTCTATAGAGGGAATACCCCTCTACGAACTACACCAGGGTTCTAAAATGTAGGCAGAGCTAACTATCTAAAGTCTCCTACTCTTCATCAACTATCCCCACATTACCCCACAATCATACATAAAATACAAAGTGTAGGGATCTAATAGGCATACCTTAAACTCCGCGTCCGGTGTCGATCCCTTTGCACTTGGTTGTTTCCTGACTGCAAGTATCCTCCCAAGGCTGACCTGCATTCAGAAAAAGACAAACAAGAAACTACAAGCATGCATTCTACATATGGATTAGTGGGTTAGAAATCATAAATATGAAATGTAAACACATCATTGAAATTTAAGATGTCATTTGGCGGGACAGAAAAAGTACTTCTTTATATTAATCTCACAAAAGTCACTTACAATATGAGACCAACACTACTCCTCGAACTTGGTCCTGGGATCCTCTTTACAATGCACCAACTACTTCCATGTCTCCTTCTTCTCTTAAGTTCTCTCTAGGAAAATGGCAAGGTCTTGCAATGTAGGAAAAGGGAATTATGGCTCAAACTCACAGTGTGGTTTTTGAATATTGGGGCAAAGGAGGAATACGAGAATTGGTAGAGTTTCTATGCTCTCGTGCTTCTTCCTTTTGCAATGGGACCCCATCCCCTTCTTTTATTGGACAAAAGGGATAGTAACGGTTGGGGTGACTGGCTATGGCTAGTCAAATGGTTAAGTAATGACCCAGAAACTAGTATCCTATGCAATTTTCCACATTTTGCGACATTTTGTGAGTGTACATGGGTTGTAGTTGGGAAGAAGGCATGTGTATGCGGGTAGTATTTGTGCAGGGCACGTACACCTTCAAAGAAATGGTTTTTTGAAGAGCTTGTTCAATGATGGCTTGGCAAAGATAGCAAGTTAGATGGACTGATGCCAGGTATGCATGTCTGGTGCAATTTGGGGTTATAATAGGGGCACTTTAAATTCTGGAGATAGACTAGTATATTTCCACACCAGGGGTCCGAAGATGAAATCAAAAAGAGATCTCCTTTAATCAGTGATTCTTTAGGTGTAACATCACCTGACGCGATTGAAGTTTATGAGATAAGTTTCGCAAAGACTAGTGACTTTTTAGATTTTGTAGAAACAAAATCCAAGTCAAATTCCTGGAGGATAATAGTTCATCTACTGATATTTTCGTCGATTATACGTCATTTCAACATGTATTAGAACATATTCACAATGACAATGACAGTGGTCTTGTGAAGCAAAATATAATGATGGAACCACTGGACAACATGTACAGCTTCCAAAGAAATCTTCTCAACATGGGAGTAGTTGAGTTCTGGTCCAACCAGGGCTTGACTCAGATAACAAATCAAATGTTCTTCAAGTAGATCGTCCTCTTGAACCAAGACCATACCGATGTTCAACTCTGCAGTGGCCAAGTACAATAAGAAGTCTTTAATATAATTGGGTGGTTGAAGTAGAGGGGAAGGTGTGAGGGTGTTTTTCAACACTTCTAAAGAGCATTGAGCGGCTTCGTCCCAATAAAAAGGAATGTCCCTTTTTAGTAAATGCATGAACCCTTTAGTGATCTCGACATAGTTTGCGATAAAACACCAAATAAATTTTTCTTTCCCCTGTAAACTTTGAAGTTGAGGGGTTGTGCATGGGGGAGGAAATTGAACTATTGTCGTAACCTTTAGAGGATCGACCATGATCCCTGTTGTCAAAACTATGAAATCTACAAGACGACCTGATGTCACACAAAAGTTGCACTTGTTTGGATTCAAGCGAATTCAATAGTAGCGACATTGCTCAAAGATAAATTGGAGGTGTGTGGGATGATCAACTCTCTTACGAGATCGTGATGCTAAATCATCAAGATAGGCCTCGACTATGTGTCTGAGATCATGGAAAGCAAAAGAGATGGCCTGCTAAAAAGTGGCTACAACATTCTTTAGGCCAAAGGCATCTTCCAATAAGAGAATGTACCCCATGGATAGATAAAAGAAGTTTTATGCTTGTCTTTGGGCTTAGTTTGTATCTGATTGTGTCCCGAAAAACCATCCATGAAAGAAAAGACCTCACAGCCTGTGCATTCATCGACAATCTGGTCAATGAATGGGGCGGGGAAATTATCCTTTGGACAGGCCTTACTCAAATCATGGAAGTCCATGCATACACAAATCGTTCCCTACTTTTTGTTGACATGAATGGGATTTGACACCTATCAATTCAATTGAATGGGGCATATGAAACCGGCTTTGAGAAGTTTCTCTACTTCATCCTTAATAACTATTTCTTTCTTAGGATTTACCAGACGAAGCTTCTCTTGGACCAAATTAGCATCAGGATACGTTGTTATTTCATGTTTGACGATTCTTGGATCAATTCCTGGAATTTCCTCATAAGACCAGGCAAAAACCTCGTAGAATTCCTTAAATAAGTCTGTGTAGATTCAAATCTCCTCGGGGGAGCAGTCCACTCCAACAAAGACATTATGCATGACACCATGGGTTCTGGAGATATTGATAGGTATCATTTTAATGATGGTTGACATATTACCTTCAGCGTAAATTATGTGCATAGACAAAGGATTGATAGGACAAGACCTATCTCTAGTCATAGTCAACACGAATTCACCTGCCTCAATTCTTCCTAAATCTAGGAGAAAATAAGATCTGTGATGGATATCATCCCAGGGTTTGTATGGACTAGTCAATGCCTCTATAATTGCCTCGTCAGAGGGCAAGACCAAGTCTAAGGAATTAGTAGTGGCGAGGGAACCTTGAGCCTAGGTAGGCTTGAAAAATGGATCTAACTCCTGTGCGGGAGTCAGATCAGGGTCGGCGGTGTTGTCGCAAGAGTTGACTCTCTGTAATATAACCAGGCCTTAGCACATTTTAAATGAAATAATAATTTGTCAATTGATCAGTCATGTGAGGCTTCTAAAACCAAGTCTGAAACAATCCTTTCACTCATTTATAGATTAGAAACGAAGAGGCATGACCTCGTTTGCCTAATTTGATTAAATAAGGAAGATCGATAGAGGATAGGGGACGAGGAATATTGAAACAAAGAGTTAGGTATCTAATTCTGTTAAGTCTAATATTCATTTAAATAGAGGAATGAAAAATAACTTCGGAAGACAAACATGCATATATATAACTTGTAATCTAGGCATAAATAGTCAAGCTACATGTCTTGTTTTTCTCACAGCATAAACAAAGGAAAAGATGAACCTAATAGGCTACCCAATAAATGACTATAGCATAGGTATTACTGAATTAGAGTCATTACAAAATGAATATGTAAAAGAAGTAAGAAGAAATGAATGTGAACCTGAGAAAACAATACAAGAAAAGATAAAATTACACAGTGACAAGGTATAGAATCTCTTGGCATTCTGTTCTAGATTTGCTGAAATAAAATGCATTACAAACCCAGCCCCCAAAAGGCTCTCAGGATGTTTCCCCCTCTTTTTTTTCATTCTCCCAAAAATGGTTTTTAAATCACCAACACAATATTAACTATTAACCCGTTACATTATTCAATCTTTGTGCTAAAAATAATCTAAAAGAAATCTTGATTTGTTTCGAGGAATATGGAAATGATTTGCCTTCGTGGAATTCTATAGCTGTCATATTCTCTGCCACTTTATTAAAACTGATGCTAATATCTTTGACAAGTGGCATATCTAGTTTATGGATGGTCTCATTGTATCATCTGTTCATTTTCCACCTGCGTGTGAATATTCAGAAGCTCGGCTTCCATTATCTTTTTTCTTTGACAATGGGTGTTTTCATTTGGATTAACGCATCTAATCTGTATTCTTTGATCTCCTCCATACCCAGCCAATGAACACTCAAAGAGTTTTTCTTGGGAAGCCTTTGCCAAAATATTTCAAAAACATTGGATCAAAGAAATCGATTGTCTGATATTGATACGCTTTTGAAAACATACTTACAGTTTTTCAAAAAAAGAACTTCTCGGATTCTTCAAGGGCTTAGTATTGGATGCAAAACTTCCTTATAAAATTTGACAATAGACGCACATAATTTAGCAATTTACAAACCACACTCCAATCCTTAGCATCGAGCCTGTCCATCATTGTAATAAAACTGTTGCATTTAGATCCCGAATTTATTTCACTGATAGTAATTCTATCCATGAATAAGTATACATAGACCAATTTGAAGTGAATATCCAATCGATTACCAAAAAGAGAAACATACGAGAACTTTCCAACATCCAAATCCACTTCTGTGAATGTTGCATATGACTGGAATCCCGATTTCGGCCTTTCAGGTTTCGGGGAAATGTAGAAATGGTTATTAAAATCCCTACATCGGTTGAATCCCCAAAATAGAACTTGGATTTTACATATAACCCTATTCTAGCGATTCCTGGGTATGTAGTGCACCCCTTTTGGGTCTCCTCACGAGTCCTTCCTCCATGTGACTTAACGCTCGGTATCTGTGCTCGCTCAACTGCCAATGCTTCCATTCATTCTTCTTGTGACTTAACACTCAGACAATGGTGCATTTATTTGATCCTCATGTGGACCCTTTCCTTGGAGTCTTTTGTGCATCGTATTATGACTTGGCATGTGTGTATATTATGGTGGATAGTTTGGATATTGGGATGTGAAGGGGAGTGGACTCGACAATGCAAAGGGCTTGGCTAAACGATATTTTTTCAAACTTTAAAATGAAATAAAATATTAATTTTAAAATTATATAAAATAATTTTAAAATAATATATGGAAAGAACAAAACTTATAGTTTGATTTTATAACTTGACACTCGTCACAATGAAGGAATTGTGAAGTAAGACAAAATAGGAGACCTTGGGAAACTTTTAAAGCTTTGAGATTTTGGTCAATTGTGAAGCAAGGATTTTAGATTTTGATGGTAGATAGGTTCGATGAAAATGGTGATAGTTTTAGAGTTTTTATTGGAGGAGAAGTTTTGAGTTGAATGGCGCAAGAAATTAATGGTTACACAAGCTTACGACAGGTGACAAGGTTCTAAAACTAACTAGCAAAATTGACATAAATTTTGGCGAAAGACACTAAGTTTAGAAATTTTCAATATTTGTTCCAAAATAGGCTCCATCTAGGGATCATGTCTACCTACAGGACACTGAAGAATGGTAGACCACATGCCTTCATCCATTGGGTGACCTGAAATCATCCTTATCAAACTATGAACCCTATCACTTTACTTGCGCCTTTCCGAAACAAAAACCGCTTATGCATTCATTGGGATATGGACTTGTAATTCCTTAAATCAAAACCATACCGGATGTCAAACTGAACTGGAAACATACTGAAAACCACCATTGTACTCTAATGCTCAAAATCAAGCTTATTTATATACATCACCTACTCTAACTGATATCACTACTTTGTTCAAGTATAGGAAAATTTCCAAATCAACCAAGTGAATGTCTTACTAAAAAACTTAATTATTCTTCCATATTTGAGCACAAAAATGACAGGAGAAGATGCAAATTTCAAAACATACCCGAGGAGCAAGCGCTTACAGTTTTGAAATTTAGACTTCAAGAAGTTGAAAATAAAAAATTCAATGCCCCATTTTGAATCCATATAAATTGCTACTGGGTCGTAGAAGGGGAGAGATATACCACTTTTGCAGTTAATCCATACTTCCTCCTACTGGGCAAGTTGTATGAAATGTCTTCGTGCACTGCTGATTTTTTCTTCTTCTAGTGCAAAAATGTCGCATTGAAACTTACCGGTTTGTTTCTCAATAGTTGCGACACGAGGACTAGATATCAATCATTTCAATAACCCATGTTTATGTCCTTCATCTGCTGTCCAAATATCTTCTTGATAGCTGCCATACATAGGCTGATTTATTTCATGATGTTGTTGATTGCTTTCCTGTTGAACCAATGTTTCTTGCTGCTCATCATCTTCAAAAACACTTTTGTCATATTCATCAAAAAAAGGAGGGTTGTCGTAAATATTCATGTGTGATGAAAAATAAATCTTCTCTTCTTTCTCTTGTGGATACTCATCATAAACAGGTTTCTCATAGCACGTTCTGGAACATTGACTTTCAGAAATTTATGTTTTGTAAGGATCTAGCAAAGATGGTTGAATATCCATGGACTGATTTTCATGACGATTTACAACAGTGATCATACCTGAAATTTCTATTACATTTGGATGGTTACAATCCTCTTGGAATTCGTCATATTTCAGGGCCTTTACTTGATCATGAAACTGATAAGTAAGGGATTCTTCCATAACAAAATGGTTAAGTTCTATATTAGTAAACAATGATTGTATATAACCTCCCATAAGTTGTTGGTCTTCATGAATATTTAAACCAATGATTTCATCATCATATTGTACAATTAAACCATTTTCAACATCATTAATATTAAAAAACTCATTATGAACGTATTTTTCTTGAACAATAGAATTAAAAATAGAGTTATATATGAATGAGCTTGAATCTAGCTCTTCATTTGAAAAAGCATTTTCCTCCTCATCGCTGTAGCAAATCTAGTTGTGATTGGTTTGAAGGCCTTCTCACCTTTCCGCTTCATCTTCATGGGGTTTGGTTTGATCAACTTCTTGAATATGATCACAAGAGCTATCATATTTCGCTCCTTTATCAACCAACTCTTCCTCATACTGATCATCTTCATCAACTTTAGAAATTTCTGATATTTCTTCCTCCTCTTTAAGATGATTTGTTTGATCTTTTTGTATTATGAATTCTATATTGCAACAATCTTCAAAAAGGATTTCAGCTGAATAGATCCTCTTACAATGTTGATGAAAAAGTGTGAGAAAATCTTTCAATGAAGGAATACTGGAATGGGGTAAAGATTTATACCAGAGTTTAGAATCTCTTTCCAACGAAAATGTAAACAGTTTCATGAGGACATCTTCATGATGTACATTTAATTCATCCATGAGCTTGTAGAATTCAAACAAGTGTTGAGAAGGATTGTCGTCCACATATCCTCCAAATTTAGGAAGGACATCTTCCCAAATTTTAATGTCTGGAATAGTGTTTGGGAAACCATAAACATTTGTAAAGTCTAGAGGAGAAAACCTCATAGCAATCCGAGAAATGAACAAGTTCGACATTTTGAGATCAATGGAATCGCCAGTGAATCATGTAGAGTCTTCAAACCAAGGATTCACTAGGTGAATAATCACATCCAATTGAATGCCTATCCCTTGTTCACCATCAAGAAATAGATATGAATTTTTTTTCGTATCCCAGGGAAGATAACTTCGTTCCTCCGTCCATGGCATTGGCACTAGAAAATGTTGTCACAAGAGTTGACTCTAGGCTATAATAGAGCCAAGCCTTAGCACATTTTAAAAGAAATAATAATTTGTCGATTGATTAGTCATGTGAGGCTTCTAGAACCAGGTCTGAAATAGGCCTTTCTTTCATTTATAGATTAGAAATGAAGAGGCATGACCTCGTTTTCCTAATTTGATTAAATAAGGAAGATGGATAGAGGATAGGGGATGAAGACGACTGAAACAAAGAGTTAGGTATCTAATTTTGATAAGTCTAATATTCATTTCAATAGAGGAATGACAAATAACTTCGAAAGACAAACATGCATATATATAACTTGTAATCTAGGCAGAAACAGTCAATCTACAGGTCTTGTTTTTCTCATAGCATAAATAGAGGAGAATTTGAACCTAACAGGATTCCCAATAAATGACTATAGAAAAGGTATTATTGAATTAGAGTCATTACAAGATGAATATGTAAAAGAAGGAACAACAAATGAATGTGAACCTGAGAAAAAAATACAAGAAAAGACAGAATTACACAGTGACGAGGTATAGAATCTCTTGGGATTTTGTTCTAGATTTGATGAAAGAAAATGCATTACAAACCCAACCCCCAAAAGTCTCTCAAGTTGTTTCCCCCTCTTTTTTTTCATTCTCCCAAAAATGGTTATTTAAATCACCAATAAAATATTAACTATTAACCCTTTACATTACTCAATCTTTGTGCTAAAAATAATCTAAAAGAAATCTTGATTTGTTTTGAGGAATATGGAAATGATCTTCCTTCCTAGAATTCTGTAGCTTTCAGGTTCTCTGCCACTTTCTTAAAACCGATTCTAATAGCTTTGACAAGTGGCATATTTGGTTCATGGATGGTCTCGTTGTATCATCTGTTCATTTGCCACCTACGTGCGAATATTCAGATGCTCGTCTTATGTTCTCTTTTTTCTTTGATAGCAGATGTTTTCATTTCGATTAACACATCTAAGTCATATTATTTAATCTCCTCTATACCCAACCAACTAATACTCAAAGAGTTTGTCTTGGGAAGCCTTCAGAAAAATATTTCAAAAACATTGGATCAAAGAAATCAATTATCTGATCTTGATACACTTTTGAAAAATTACTTACATTTTTGCAAAAAAAGCACTTCTTGGATTCTTTGAGGGCTCAGTATTGGATGCATGGATTCCTTATAAAATTTGACAATAGACACACATGATTTATCATTTTACAAACCACACTCCGATCCTTAGCATCGAGCCTGTCGATCATTGTAATAAAACTGTTGCATTTAGATCCTGAATTTCTTTTCCTGACATTAATTCTATACATGAACAAGTCTACACAGATTGATTTGAAGTGAAGGTCCAATCGATTACCAAAATGAGCAATAGATGAGAACTTTCCAGCGTCCAAATCCACTTCTATGAATGATGTGTATGACCTAAATCCCAATTTCTGGCTTTTGGGTTTTGGGGAAACAGAGAAGTGGTTATTAAAATCCCTACGTCAACCAAATCCCCGAAATAGAACTTGGATTTTACATATAACCTTATTATAACAATTCCTAGGTGTGTAGTGCACCCCTTTTAGGTCTCCTCATGAGTCCTTCTTCCATGCGACTTAATGCTCGGTGTATGCGGTTGCTCAACTTCCAACGCTTCCATTCATTCTCCTTGTGACTTAACGCTCAAACAAATGGTGCATTTCTTTGATCCTTGTGTGGACCCTCTCCTTGGAGTCTTGTGTGCATTGTCTTGTGACTTTGCATGTGTGTAGCTTACGATGGATAGTTTGGATATTGGGATGAGAAGTAATGGACTCAACAATCCAAAGGGCTTGGCTAAATGATATTTTTTCCAACTTTAAAATGAAATAAAATATTAATTTTAAAATTATATAAAATAATTTTAAAATAATATATGGAAAGAAAAAAACTTATAGTTTGATTTTATAACTTGACACTCTTCACAATGAAATAATTGTGAAGTAAGACAAAACATGAGACCTTGGGAAACTTTTAAATCTTTTTGATTTAGGCCAATTGTGATGCAAGGCTTTGAGATTTTGGCAGTAGAGAAGTTTGGTGAAAATGGCGATAGGTTTAGAGTTTTTACTATAGCAGAAGGTTTGCGCCAAATGGTACAAGGACTTAATGGTAACACAAGCTTACACTAGGCAACACGGTTCTAAAAATAACTGGCGCAACTGACATAAATTTTTGCAAAAGACACTAAGTTTAGAAATTTTCAATATTTATTCCAACAAGAGGAAGCTTGTTGGACTATAGAGTATGCAACTTCTGTCGTAGATAAAGGCATGGCCATGCCATGATTCCTTGTCCCTTCCATCATAGCCAATGGGGAAGGAAGAGTTTAGGGATCATGAAAGTAAATCGTACAGAATGATGATACTTGAAATATTTCAGCCTTGGGCTGGTTGGGGATAGCCGATATGTACTTGGCATCGCCAGAAAGAGGCAGGTAATCGAAAGTACGCATCAAAGGTGGGAACAAACAAAACCCTACATTGATGATGTCGGGCTATGGATTATCAATCATTGGGACTATGGATCCCCCCGATGAAGGTTCATGATGAGATAAGGAAAACTAATCAATGGACACGATCTAACCCTCGTGTGGGAACAACAAGACCCAGAAAACTATGGAAACCACTGCATGCATAGAATATGTCCAACTCCTTCCTAACAAGAGATTGTAGTCGAGAGGTGCATTGACCACTTCAACTTCAATGCACATGGTCTCCCCCCTTAACTGCATGGGGAAAGAAGGGATAATTCCATGTGGTCTGAATGAACGACCATCAAAAGCGGTGAGAAGAGTAGGTGACGGAGACAAAACGGGCTGGCCAATGGCCTTCCAACACACCAATGAAATCATGCATGTCGAGGCACCCTCATCAACCTCTGTGCAGAAAATATTCTGTGTAAAAATTTTCATGGTGTAAGCCACTACTATCTGAAAGACAACGTGGTATGGGAGATGAGGTTTCAAGTCAGTCATATCAAGTATGATCATTCCCAGATTAGAAGTCTCAACAGATCCTAAGGAAGATAACAGATCCTTTCTCTACAAAGGGAAGCTCTAGAGGACCTCCAAAGAATACATCGTGCAAGGGGTTTGTGACAAATCCTCCACCACTGAGTATTTATGGGAATCCCTCGCATTTGGATTGTGGGAATCTTTCTTGAATGCCCCTTTCAGGATGTGTGTCATAGTTTCTCTCAACGTATTCTCAATCTGGAGAGGAACATATGGGTTTTCAGCTTCTTCACCCTTCTCAACAGTGTTTGGCATTCTGTAATCGTGTGTCTTAGTTGCTATGTGAGAATCACCTTTCAACATATAAACATTATAGGTTGAGGGATTAATAGATGACAAAGGGGGTCCCTGATTTCCCCCATCTGCATTCGAAGAGGCTTGATTTAAATTTTTCCCATGTGGAAATGGGTTCATTAACACAACAGGATGCTGCTGTGCCAATAACTTATGGGCCTCTGCAAGCTGAGGACATAGGTGAGTCGAGTGGTCTTCCATGCAAAGGTTACATGAATACTTCGTCATTATTTTCTCTGTGTTTTCCCCACCATCATTTTTGGTGGGTTTATTGTCCCCTTTACCCTTCTTTCATTGTTTCTTCTTTCCATCATCTTGTTGGTTGGGCTTCGGGTTTGTTAATTGCACACTATGTACATCTAACGTTTGAGTAGGGGGAGCAGTCGAACCAGTGGTTTAGATGGCCATTTTCTACTGTATAGACAATTGTTGCATGTGATTCGACAAATGATCAGTGGGATTCGCTTGTGATGAACCAACGATACCATCAGCATGTGGCCCAAACTTCTATCTGGTCTTATCAAGAATGGACCATGGTGCATCTGGAAAAACTTTGTAAAGTAAACCAGACTGAGAGTATATCAGTTCTAACTATTGAGATCTCATTATCGCTTCTTTCTCGGAAAACACTCATGACGTTGCTACATCTTTGGATAATTGAGGTACCAATGACTTAAGGAACCACTCCAGTAGAAAATACGGTGGGATTGGTACTTTTATCAAACTCTTCCTACACCACCATTATCAGATGTGATATGAGATATGGTCAGCCTTTGTTTTCTCAAAGTTGGCCAGCAACTCGGTGTCAGCATTGTATCTCATAGGTAATTGAAAATGGTTCAGGAAAACCATTGCCAATTCGCAAAAAGTAGAGTATCTTGAGCGGTCGAGCTCGATGTACCATTTCGTGGCACTCCTGATAAGAGTGCATTGAAACAAACACAAATAGACGACGTTGTCTCTTAATGATTTGGATGAGAACCATAGGTGAAAGGTGGTCACATGATCGCCTAGATCTTCATTAGGCTTACCTTTGAACTTCAAAATGTCCAAAGGAAACTTGGTTGGCATGGAAGGCCAATGTAGATTGTGATAGATTGGGTCATTTAACAATCTTGACAAGTATGGAAAATACAACATTTCCATAAAAGGTAGCTTGGACTATTGAGTATGTACAGGAGGAAAGGATCCTAGAATTTGGCTGGCAGCAGGTTGCCAAGAAAAGTTAGGTTGTTGACCAGGTTTTTGGTAAAAACCATGGCCTTGGCCAGCTTTCAGAAACTGTTCTTGTTGAGACTTCATTGGCTAACTCCTATAGTAGGACGTTGAGGGCTGGGAAGGGATTTCTCCAGACATTATGTTCCAAATTTTCTAGAAAGGGTTGGTCCCTACTGATCCAATGGGCATAGGTATTGAGCCCTGCCTGGGGTTCCATTAACCATGGAAGGGGTTGCCCCTAGTGGGCACCCATGACGAGGGAATTGATCCCTTCCATCGATTCCAAGGTCCTTGTGATATGTTTTCCCCCTGCGAAGGAATAGTACCCTACATGGGATTTTGTTGTCCAAAACCAGGGTTTCCCCCGACCGAGACAACAGCTGATGAGAATGTGTTGTTACCAAACGTGTTGAATAAAGAGAATAACAAAGAACCCACTAGCGTGGTGCTGGAAGAAAGTCCTTGACTACTTGCTCCGAACAAGTTGTAGTTCGTTTTCAGCCAGATGCGATACTGGGGAGAATTGCCGAGCGAGGGAGACGATGGAGGTATATGACCCCTGCCATAATCAAAAACATTATAGGGGGATGAGGTCCCCCCCATGGACCTTTGCAGAGGAGTGTTTGAGTTCCCTGCCCCCAAACCCATGGTCTGTAAGGTGGAGTAGGAGAGGATAAAGTTTGTATCAAAGATGGACATTCCATATGAAAATGGAGGACCCGTCACAATCTGTGTGAACAATGCAGAGATCATCGCCATAGATGAAATTAGACCACTACCGGAAGTAAAGGTGGTCAAGACCATCATGGTCCGAGCTGACGAAGGTAGCTTAGGAGGTGGAACAACCCCTGTGGTGGCATCCATTGAGGGGGTATGAGGAATCCTAGATGAATTAACAACATTTCCTTCCATCGTTTCTTGCAAGAGTATTTGATGCTTGTGATGAGTTACCCTTGGGGGGACAACTTGTATCAAAACTAGCACCTACAAGTTAGTGATCAGAGGGTTGTATGGCCTGAAAGCTTCTACTCCAAGGTAAAAAATGGTAGGATCCTTTGGATTCAAGTGTTCTCCTCTCAAGGATGGCTCGGGTACAATTCCCTATGGCCCGATCACCTCAAATGACCCTTGTTGGTCAATTCTTTTCCTTAGTGGTGGTGGTGGTGGCTCCAAATTAACCAACAACAAGCCCAAAAACCTTCGTGACCGAAGGAGCTCTTGATATTCCACTATGAGAAGATAAACAACACACTAGGGCTTTTACTAACATTGAAAACCAGTACACACTAAAAAGAGTTCCTATGAGATAAAGCAATCAAACCACTAGCTAGTTGGAACAACAGTTACACCAGCCAACACTAGAGAAACTTACCGGTGGAAGTGAAACTCGAATAGGGAAGAACCCTCTGGGTATACTCTGCATAGCATGGCTTGGTGTCTTCCCTAGGTATCATGGTATACCCCCAAAGTCACATGTTTAAGTCACTAGAATAAAGACAACTAGGTTTCTAGCTTGCGAATAGTCACCAAGCAGGTATAGTCAACAATCAGGTGGACTGCAATGAGCAGGGTATCAAGCTTGAAACCTATTGAGGGTATCGAAATAAATTTTTATGGAAGACAAATGAGGAAATCTAATGGATTCAAGACCCACAAAGCTCTGTGGAAAATGCGATCAACAAAATTCCAAGACAAGTCCTCTATATGTGTTCCCCACTACGCTTGGTCTGACTTTGGAGGGGTTATGTCCAATACCCTTCTGCACACGACCTTGTGTTTATCCCCTGTGTTAGAGGGGGGTCTCGGATGACTTTCACATTTACTGGACTTTTCACACTCCCTAGCTCAGACTTGTATGTTTTTTTTATAGCCTTGAAGAGTTTCCTATCCAACCTAAATCAAGGCTCTAGCTTAGACTAGTTGATGGGCCCTACAAACATAAGTCTAATAAATTTTAATTAAGCGTTAATTTTAAGTGGATTTTATTAAGTCAAGGAAATAGAAATGAAATTAGTGGTGTATTTGAAGAGATGAGAGAGAAGAGAATTAAATGAAATTGAAAGAAAACTACTTCTTTTTGACAAATAAAGATTGCAAATTTAAACTCTTTAACCAACTTTTCTTAACTACTTTTTCTAAGATATTTTAAAAGAAAAACCTAAAACAAGATTTGTCTCTACTACGAGCTACTTATTGTTCTAAGCATTCATTAAAGAAATTAAGAAAACACTCTTCTTCCTGACAAGTAAAGACAACTAACCTAACTACTTACTAAATAAAGAAATGAAATCTTTTTTTTTTATGCTTCAAAATAAGAAAATTGAAATAAATTATTTTTTATTTTCTTCTAAAGCAAGTAAAATGGAAAAAGTGAAGACAAGAAAAGACCAAAAAATGACTTCAGGTCTACTGCGGATCACAGGGTGTCACTAACAATACTAAACAGACTGATCAGAAAAGACTCACAAACTCGTCTCAAACCCTTACAAAGAAAACACAAGAAATCCTGATAAAGATAAGCTAAACTGATGTCAAACTGAGGCTACATACTGTAACAATAGAGACCATACTAGATCAAGAAACCCCTTAGAAGTATGACTTCAATAAGGGAAGATGTTGACTACCTCTTCTTGTAGAAAAAATTTCTTGACACAAGCATGCAACTAACACTTAAGCAGCCTGCATATGTACGTAGGTTGTCTAAAGGTAGGGTGTGTATGTACGCACGCAGACCCACTGCAGGCTGTGTACACCTCAGTAACTTCCCAAAAATAAAACTAATAGTCAGGATGATAAGGTAGGGAGTACTGGTATGGCATACCAGAATCCCTTAAAGACTCAGAAACTTACAGAAAACTCAAAAAAGGTAATAAAACCAATTGAAAAACCAAAACAATATCCCCTAAAAACCCTAGACGCTTCCCCAGTATGGTCGCCAATTCTTCTATAGTGGGAAAACCCACCTATGGACTACACTAGGGTTCAACAAGTAGGCAAAGATAACCATTTAAAGTCTCCTAATTTTTAACAAATACCACAAATACACCCCACATTCATGCATAAAACACAAAGTAAAATGATCTGGTAACTCTACCTTAAACTCCACATCCAATGTCGATCCTTTTGCGTTCGATTTATCCTCAACTACAAGTATCCTCCAAAGGCTGACCTGCATTCATCAATAGACAAAAAAATAAATACAAACATGCATCTCATATATGAATTAGTGGGTTATATGTCATAATAAAACATAAATCAAACATAAATATTGAACACATCATATTCAGGACAGAAAAAATATTTCGTTTTATTAATCTCACAAAGTTACTTAAAATGAGATCGATGAATGCTCCTCGAAACTAATCTAGTCTCCTCTTCACCAAGATCCAAGTGCACTTTCACGTATCTTTATCCTCTTTAGATATCTCTAGGGAATGGATTAGGCTTGCAATGGAGGAAAAAGGCAAGAATACGGAATTCTAGCTCAAAACTCACAATGTGGCTGCAAATTGTTGGGGTAAGGGGGGAAATTGAAATGGGCGGAGTTTCACTATTCTTATTCTTAGATTTTGAATTAGACCCCAAAACCTCATTTTATATGACAAAACAAATGATTATTCGGTTGGGTGACTGGATATAGGCAGTGGGACAGTTGGAAAACTACCCAGTAGCTCGTAATCTCAACGAATTCCTTTCAAATTTTTAATTTTTGAAACTTTTGTGGGTATACACGAGTTGTAATGGTGCATCTAGCGTACGTACATGAGTTGTAATGGTGTAGAGAGTGTGTGTATGTAGGCAGTAGTGTTGTAGGGTGCGTACATCTTCAAAAATATGGTTTTTAAGAAGAATTGCTCAGTGATGGCTTGGAAAGAATAGCAAGTAAGATGGCCTGATGTTGGGTATGCATGTATGGTGCAATTTAGGGTTATAACACCTTTCTATGACTGTTTTTATTCTATTGTGATTCTTTAGGGGGTAATGTCATTCTACAATCTTTAGCCATGTGTAAAAATTTGTTTCATTTGTAGTATTCCACTTCAACGCTCAAGTATTCAAACCTATTGTACCTTCTTATATGTGTTTCACTAGGCCTTCTTGGATAACCATTTTGTGCATGATTTTCAAAGTTGTTTCTTTTTCTTCTATTTTTTCTACAATTTAAAAATTTATGTCCAAAATTAGGACATGCATAACATAAACCAAAGAAAATAGTTTGATACATGAGGGGTGAATATCTTCTGAAAGGAGTTACTCTTCTAAATCCTTATTCTTCTTGAGGCATGCTTGTTTATGACTATCGTTGATTCTGAAATCTGAATCTTCTGGGTGGAGGAGTGTCCCTGTGATATTCCTTGTAAAACTTCTTGTCTCCTCTGAATATCTATGCATAGCTTCCTGGATATGTTTCTTGATTTGTTGTTTTGGAGATTTATCCATTTTCTGTTTGATTGTATCTAAGTCCAAACTTGTCATGATTTTTCCTTTGACTACTAATAATATCATCCAAAAGTTTTAAGTTGTTCTGCATGTTTTTTCTTTTGAAGATCTTTTCTCAATGTGACAATCTCTACTTCTAAATTTCCAATGATCCTATCTCTTTCTTCTAACCATTCTTTGTGCGCTTCTTCAATTATTGTGTCTTCTTAAACTTGAATTTTTAATTTAGTAATCATTTGTTCTATTTCTTCAGAGTTGGAATTTTGAGATTCCTATTTTCTTTTTAGTTCTTCCTATAGTGACTTGTTTTTATTCTTTTCCCTTTTTATAACTTGTATGGTACTTGTCAATTTTTCTATGTAGTCAAATTATACCTCTTCATACTCTTATTCAGTTCCTTCTTCATAGGATTCTTCTACTGGCATGAGTAGAACCCTTTCTATCTCACTTCCATTGTCTTCATCTTCGTCTGAAGAGGTGCTATCTTCTTTTATGCAAAAACATTTCTTGAAGAATTTCTTTTTGGTTTTCTTTCCTTTGTAAATTTGTTTCCTATTTTAATAATATTTTTCATTGATTTTCTTTTCCTTACGGGGACATTTGTTAGAAAAATGACCAATACCATCATAATTAAAAAAAAAAATGGAATCTTAACTCTATATTTTCCGTTGATTCCATTTTTCAATCTTATAACAAAATTGGTTACTTCTTCATCATCTCTTGAGATGTCATTGTTGCTACTATCTTCTTTTTCCTTTTTCTTTCCCTTTTTCTTTGATTTCTTTGATGCTTTGAATGTTGCTTCTTTTGTAACTCGATTCTTCTGCTCATTTCTCATTTCATATACTGTGAAAATTCCATGTAGTTCAACCATGCTTATTGAATCCATATCTGCTATTTATTCTAGTGTTGATATCTTAGGATCAAATCTCACTAGAAGAGATTTTAGTACCTTTTGAACAATTATATATTCATCAACTTATTCTCCCAATCCTCTAGTTGCATTCACGTTTTCAACAACTCGTAAAAATTAAGCTGCAATATTCTCATCTTCCTTCATCTTTAGTGGTTCAAATTAACCTCTTTAAGTTTTAAGCTTTGCTTCCTTGAATTTTTCATATCATTCATAAACATTTCGATGTTTTTCCCAAATCTCCTTTGCGGAGCTGCAATGTATAACTTTAACATATAACAAATCACCAAGACCATTCATAAGTTCATTTTTTTCTTTTGAATTGTTTTGACTGAGTTTCCTTCTGTTTTCATTTGTTGGCGGAACTATTGGTTCTTTATATCCATCTACAACTGATTTCCAAACATCAACTCCTTATGCTTGTACATATGTTTTCATCCTTCTCCTCCATAATGCATAGTTATGTCCATCAAGCTGTGGTATTCCATTTTTATGCATATTGTTTTTCTCCACGATCTACCTTTTAGTGGTTAAACTGATATCTGAAGGAACCTTCTCTGATACCAATTATTGTATTACTGAGAGGGGGGGTGAATTATTCATAGAGAAATTTAATCCTTTTAACCACAATATGTAAGTGTTATTTATCTTTATAATCAATATACCATTATGATTCAACAAGTGCAACATAAATAAACCATGAACAAATGAAAAATCATACACATACACAATATACCAATATCTCTACATGAAAACCCAATGGGGGATAAAATCACAAAATGATTTTTCTTATATGGCTTCAAGAATTACATTCATTGGAAGTGCCAAATTCCTTTATTCTCCGGCTGTAACTGGAACGAGGCTCCGACCCCCTATATTTTCAAGTTACAACCTAAGGGAATCTCCAACTCCCCAATTCTCTAGCTACAATGAGAAGGAGGCTACAAACCCCTATGTTCTCTAGCTATAACCGGAAGGTGGATACAACCACCTATAAATGTCAAATGAAGAAACCACTTCCACATTGTCACTGTGAGGTAAACCACTATAAACATGTACTAACCTGTACCACTGACCTGTAACCAACCTGTACCACTGACTTGTAATAAAAATGTACCTGTACACAGCCCTTACCAATAAAAACTAGCAGGTACTCAACTTGTATATACTATATCTTGCTTATGTATGCACCTTGTCTATATTGAATCATGTGTATGTACGCTCCCTATCTATACTGCAACCTGCGTACACCTTCATAAATTTCAAACACTGAAATTTCAAACACTCTGTTGCCTCTGTCACCTCAACCTGCAACCTGTCATTGTGTCTTATCCGTAGCTATATCATGTGCACATATTATCTTATATATCCCTTAACCAAGTGGATATATATCTATCTATTCATGTGCCATACATGTGTGTATAATCATGAACAAGTGTAATAACTCTCACATGGAATAGACATCAAACCCTCACTGATATGTAGCTTCACACTACACCAACAAATTCACAACCAAATTCACAACCATGTACCACAAACACCCTCAACCATATGCCAAGAAATAAAAGATGTGCCTCAACACTAAAAAGATTTACCAATGATAGATATCAAATATACCAGCATTGTATTTTTGTAGATATGGCTTATACAATAAGTTCCATACATCGAATATCCTCTCTAGGGAAAATCCTCAAACCCCCATAACCATATCTCATGTAGATAACAATATTCAACTACTCATAGAAATGGGACATACCTTTTGAACCTGTAGATAGATCTGTTGTACCTGATCATTGTAGACCTTATTGGGAGCTTGCTTTCAAACTCTAGAGACCTAGAATATTCATGTCCTCAAGTTTTCATGGATTTTCCCAATTGTATGTGCCCTGTTATGTTTCCATCCCATGTACATACACACCCTTCTCCACTTCTGCCCATGTATACCTCAAAAACTAGGTTTTTTTTTAGTATTTCTGCAATTTCAAAACTTTCACTGTCAACCCTTCGTGCTTCCTCAAAATTGCATAAATTTATATGTATTAATGAGTACCTGCAATAAAGCTTACACAATAATATATATTCAATGTAGTCAATAGGTTCTTATAGGAGAGCCTTTCTCTCTTATTTATTCTTCCATGTAGCTTCCTCAAGGGGTTACCTACTAACCAACTTAACCCAGCTTCCTTCTTTTAGGGATAACCCCCTTCTAACCACTTGTCCACCTATAACCACTTTATCTTCCTCTAGACAATTGCATTACTAAAGGGATACCAACTACCTCTCTTGTTACTAATAATACGAGAGATCAATCTCTACATATTTGAATGATTCCCCTATATCTACCTACTTATAAACTTGATATAATATTAATTTATGTTTATTTTATGAAAGCTATGGAAGACCTAATAATTAATAATCATGAAAATGATTCTTATGTTAAGGATTCATTTTTATTTAGTTGTGTTTGATTTTGAGTCTCTAACTTACAAGTTAATGGTATATGGAATTTTAGATAATAGATTGTGCCAATTTATTGGTTGAAGGTCTTATAGTTTTAGCGGAAACGTTTGATAATTTAACAGTTATTGAGGATCATGCACCTTGAGCCTTATGTCGAGTGGGAAGTGGTGGTCGGTCATTGTAGTTTCACCTTAGAGGTCGCCTAGTAGGAAATAAGAATCCTCCAGTCATTCGTGCCATTAATTCGAGTGTTATCTTCATGTGTCTTGTAGATATGTTGCTTGGGGTGTGGGTGTAGTCCTCTTGTTAGTAACTCGGCTTCTAGCGAGTTGGTTTCTTTGGGATTCCTTGGTCCAAATAAGTAGGGTAGTGCCAGGGTTATCACTGCACCTATCACGTAGGGATGACATGAGTCTAGATGAGGGGATCATGGCATGCCCTATTGGATAGAAGCGAATGATAACTTGGCTGGAGTCAGTGCCTTACATGTGAGTGTTGTTGACTGTTGTAAAGTTGTTGTTGGCGCATGGACTAAATGCCTTCATGTGTTGGGTTTCACACCTTTGAGGTTCTAATTAATTGGTCATCAAGGCCCTTGTGTCGGGATGGGGATGTTGTCCCTTAGCTTGTAGGCGTGGTCATGTGTGTGTCGGGTGGGTAGTCATTCCTCCTTGTTGTTTTACGCACATTTCGCCCAGTTTCTCTTGTTCCACTGTGTGGAGCCTTAGTTTTCTATTGCCCATTCTATGGGTGTGGTGATCACCGTCGGATGTCTTGTTTAGCTATAATCATTTTTTAGTCCTGTTTAAAAAGAAAGAAGGAAAATTGCACTTTTTTCTTCGTTGGTAGTCGTAACTAAGGGGTTGTTACAGGGATGATTAAATTCCTCTACAATTTGGATCTTGGAAAATAGGGATTTATATCTTCCTCATATTTGTGCTTGAAACATATGGTATTTTTGTCTCCTTGAGTTGGTGCTCAAAACACGGGATTGTTGTCTCCTCGAGTTGGTGCTTAAAACAAGGGATTGTTGTCTCATTGAGTTGGTGCTCAAAACATGGGATTGTTGTCTCCATGAGTTGATTCTCAAAATAGGGGGTTGATGTCTCCTTGAGTTGGTGCTCAAAATAGGATATTAGTGTCTCCTACAAGTTGTAGCTTGTAAATAAAAATTGAACTTTATATAAATATATAAAAAGAACATTTATGGTTTTTCATGTTAAACTTTTGTGTATTGTTATTCTTTGTTATCATTTGTTGTGTTTATTAATATTAATGATTAAGTGGTGTTAAATATTGAGAAAAATAAGTAATATTGATTCACCCCCCCCCACTCGATATTAAACAATATTCCAACAATTAGTATTAGAGAAAGTTTCTTCATCACAATATAATCACTAGAAGGAAGATTCTAAGAAATCACAATCGATCAACAAGAAGGGATGTCCTCAAATAGATATCCACTATTCAAAGGATATAACTTTGCATTCTAGAGTATAAGAATGAGAATTTACCTAATGGCACTGGGATGTGTGTAACATCCCGCTCTGGCGCACTGAGGACACTTATTCTTTGAGGACACTTGCTCGCAAGTGATCTGGACCCTTTTTTATGTTGGACCTTATATATTGATTATGATGTGATTGACAGATGATATGATGTGTTACTATTCATGTATACGGGTGCTCTTGACTCAGTTTATTGAGTGTGCAGGTTTGTGACCTTGAGGATGCGGAGGCATCGGTAGACCCCCTTGGACTCCGGACTGAGTCAGGGAGTGTGCTTTTGGGTTGATTTGTTTATTATGGTGTTGATTTGATGTGATGATTTGATGACGACATTCTGACATGATTATTGGTGATGCAGGCTGACGATAGCTTGCCAATTGACTCACATATGGAGTAAAGGGGCCACACACAATTGCAGAGAGGTTGAGGGAGAGGGGTGGACAGCAGCCCTACCACTGCCTGCTAGCACTCCCACCGTGGCTCGAACTGTAGGTTAACGATTACCTAGTTTGAGAGGACCCACGATGCTGTGAGGGCCGACTGCGACAGTCTCTCACGATGATTCTAAGGGGCACGCAATAAGGCAGGGGCCTTACTAGCTCACCTGGCGGAGTTTTGACTCCAGGGGTTATAGAGGTCTACCAATCAGTTCAGTCGGCGAGTGGCACCCTTGGAGCACATGGTGCATCCGGAAGGGCACGTCGCACAATGAAATTCTAAAAGGCGAGTGGCACCCTTGGTGCACGTGGTGTGACCTGAAGGGCACGTCGCGATAAAGGGGGTTGATGGATTCATCCTAACTATCCCTAAGTCTTCAACACCTATATAAAACTTTAAGCATTACCCCTAACCAATTATTGTCTAGCCTAAAATCTAAACCCTAAGCCTAAGACCTTCTAGAAACCGGGGGGGGATTTCAGTGTGGCCTTAACTTTTGAACTTTCAAAAAAAGAAAACAACAAAAAAAGAAGAAGAGAAAACATAACTCAGACCATCTCCCTTCCTTAATCCGTGTCTGCTTAATTTTTCCGTGTTTTTAAAACACTTACTCTTCCCCTATGTTGTTTCGCCATCGCCTAAATCTCTCTCTTTAATCCTGAAAATGCAAACACATTAAGGATAAATTAAATAAGGAATACTTACTTCCTAATAGAAAAAGGGATAAAAACATAAATACATGTATGTTTATATTATAAACCCATTTTATAACCAAATGAAGTTTAAGAATGTGAGTTATAAAGAAGTTGTAAAAGAAATATTTGTTTTACAAACAAAATTTAAAAAAAAATGAGGAGCGCTCATACCTTTAAATTGTAAAAAAAAATAAAAATTTGAAATTATAAACTATTTAAACTAAAAAAAGAAATTGAAGAAAGGCCAAAAAGGAAAAAAAAAAGGGTAAAGGGGGATAAATAAATAAATGAAATGTGCGCACATGCCTTGATTTTAAAATAAAAATAAAAATAAAAATAAAAATCAATTTGGATTATACAAACGAATTAAACTAAAAGATTTGGGGAAAGAGAGGGGGGAAAACCTAAGTGAAAAAGGGGATTAGGGTTTGAGGGGATAAAGGGAGGGAAGAAAGGAAAAGGAGGGGGGCTTTTTGTTTTGGGGCTGAGATTGGATTGCTGAGAGGAGAGGAGAGACTGACTGATTTTCTGGTAGGAGTTGGGAAGCCTCAGTTCATTGTGAGTGGTAGCTCAGCCTTTGAGGCGAGCTGAGGAGCTA